>JASKDV010046623.1:0-15869 GCA_032466395.1 Aegires albopunctatus | reverse complement strand
TGCTTTATCAAATGGGGCATATAACATTTCTGACTTTAGAAGAAAAAAATTGACTCCTTCTGACACATTTCAGTGACGAGGTTCTGGCAAAGCCTCATATAATATGACTCGGAAAGGACCTTTGTACGCTGTAGCAGTCCCCGATGAGCATCCTGTCCCATGTAAACGAATTTTGCATTCATAAATGTGCGTGGAACAGATGCGGTGGTCCGACAGTGTTGAGAAGTCGGCATGGGAGAGGTGGCTGAATACCTGGTCCCAAAAAGTTTGGCAGTTGACCTTGGTGTCGAATTCGTCATCATTTCTCTCCCTGGATCAGGGTATAGGCCACGGACAAACACTTTCTATCTGTCTCTATCTTGAGCCAGGTTCTTGAAGGCATTTCATGTCTTTCCACTTCTCAGTAAATTATTCTCTCGTAGTCTTCTCCAGGATCCTCGTGGCTTGCCTCTTGCCCTGAGGATTCCAATCAAGTGCCCTCTTGGTAATTATGGTGTTGAATTGGCAAAACACAAATTCATCAGACACAAATTCACCAGGTGCAAAAGGATTGTTTCTCTGAAAATAAATTCTGCTGATGATGTTCCAATGTCATTTTTGGGTGCCGTTCGCAGGCCCAAAAGGACCCAGGGGAGTTCATCTATCCAGTTTTGACTCTGGAGATGACACTTTCAAACAGTGCTGAAAACATTTGACCATGCCATTTGCTTGAGGATGGTATGCGGTCGTTCTATGAAGTTGTGTTCCAAGAGTACCGTATTCGCTCTATTATAAGCCCTGTCCCTAATAGAACACCCCCCTCCCAAGCCACCACCATTTTTCCCTATGCCATACACACAAGATTGGAGAAGGCCTACAGTAATATAAAAAAAAGAATGTAGGCCTACCTGTAAAATTATCATATCAAAACTAGATCTAGTTTTAGCTAACGGGGCACAACGATCGCTAACTACACACTATGCACCCATACACAGGCATCTCTCACTCTTCTCTTGCCATGCGATATCAACACATCACAGTATTCACACACCTATTCACTGCAACAATTAACAATAACAATTAATAATGAATACACTGACAAGACGAGCAGTATCCACTGACTGAGAGTGAAACCCAATATTTTTCACATCTGCACGTTCATTAAAAGTTTCCGTGAATTACACAGTGTATGCCTATATTATTAACTATTATTATTATCTGAGTCTGCAAACACAATTGGTAGCCTACCAGCATCAAAGCCTTAAAAAAAAACCCAAAAAACCTGTGCCGAATCCTATCTCTCTTTGTCCTGTCTAAGTTGCGTCAGGTCCACCTCCTTCATTTTCTAGAATGATTACGGTATGTGCCAATTCTGGCCACAGAGCTGAAGTAAACTGTGGTCCCCGGTCTGATGACATATCAACTGGGATTCCATATATATGGTGATCCAACCTTCAAGCAAACCTTTCGCACAGTCTTTTGCTGTCGTGTTTTTCAGAGCAACTATCTCAGGCATGAGTGGTGCAGTCAATTATGGTCAATAAATGAGTGAATCCATCGGAGGGTGGTAGGGGGCCGACCAAATCCACATGAATGTGACTGATTTTTTTTGGGGGGGTTACCGCGAACTGCTTGAGCTGAGTCTGGGTATGTGTTTGGACTTAAGATAACCCACTTGTGTATCATTTTCTTCATTCCAGGCCTCAGAAATTTTTCAGAAGTGTCCCTTCCTGGGTGGAAAGTGTCAAAAACTAAGCGTTGGAAACCTTGTGGTACTAGTGGGTGAGGATTACCTGTGGAAACGTCACAGGGGAGAGTTGGACCCGCTTCACAAACAGGCATTTTAAGTATAAGAAGGCTAGGGCAGGTAGAATGAAAGTTTGTGATGTCATCACTTGCAATCTGGGACTCTGCCATGGCGGAGTAGTTGATGCCTAAAGTAACATAGTTCATGAAACAACGAGATAGACAGTCTGCCCTTTGATTGTCTTTTCCAGAGATGTGTTTGATTTCTATTATGAACTCAGAAAAATAAATGCCAGATGTCGTTGATGGCAGCCAGTGAGGGGATCTGATACCTTTTTTATAGCGTCCACAAGCAGTTTGTGATCGGTGTAAGCAGTGAATCGCCTACCCTCCAGGTAATATCGGAAGTGCTTTGTGGCAAGATAAAGGGCAAGCAGCTCTCTGTCAAATGTACTGTATTTGAGTTTTGTGCCCGTATGCTTTTAAAGACTTTGTACACCTTAACGAAATGGAGCCAAAATGTAGAGGATAAGAGCATTTTGCCTTTGATTTGAATATTCATAAGACTTGAATCATCCAATCAAGATGTCAGAAATGATCACTTGCTTTAAACTACCACTTTCAAACCTTCTCACCATTTCAATTTAACACCAACTTCTACCCTTCCGTAAAAAATAACGCTTTTGCGTCAAATGGAATCAATGCCAAGGTTCAATGGGCCATCTGGCATTTTTTATCTACTGCCCATGGCTGAGGTAGGATGCTTTGAAATTTGCAGCTAGTTCCTCTGTCTATATCACACCTTTACGAGACTTTTCGCGCCTTTGGTAGACCGGAGCATGATCGTGCGCAACTAATTTGCATATCAATGGAAAATATTCTTTGGCAGTCAAGTTCCACCCAGACGCTGAAAAGTCTTGGACAAGTCCGTTAACGCAGTTTTGTAAACCTAGTTAACACAATTTTTTAAGCGGACAGGCACTGGAGAATGTAGCTTCTGGTTGAAGAACCCCAATGGTTGCCAGAAACTATCCACCAGCTGTTCCAATACTGCCCCCACAGCACAATCAGATGCATCTGATGATAGTGCGATTGGTGCTGTAGACTTGGGATGGACAAGCATAGCAACATTTGACAATGCAGCCTGAGCAGACGATAAGGCTTTTGTCATTTCCTCTGTCCACTCAATTTTCTTTGGTTGTTTTAAGGCTTCATATACAGGCCAAAGTAGTTAAGCAATCCTTGGGAAGAATCAGTGGTAGATATAAATTCCTGTAACCCTTTGATTGTGGATGGTTGCTGGAAGTCGGTGATGGCTTTAATCTTTGACAGAATGTGGCACTGCGGATGGAATTGGCCCTACGATGGTTTTTGTTTTTATCACCGTAGGTTTGGCAATCAAGCAAAAATATGTGTTCAACTATGCAATTTTAACAATAACCAGGGAAATGTCTAACCAGGCCAACAATGGATTTTGCAAGTGTTGGTCCGCAAATGCCACATATGTTAGTACAATCAATTGTGTGCTGCCACACACTCATTCAACGCGTTCAGTCAATTGTGTACAGAAGGGTGTACAGAACTTCACAGCTGATTCAGTTTACGTTTACAGTCTGGTCTACTTACAACATGGTAGCCTAAACGGTAGGCCTACCAATGGAAAATAACAGGAGGATTCTAAAACTTGAAGGCACATTACAAACATCCTTGTTAACTCCTTATTTATTTCATCAATAATCTCTTTTGCAGCTAAGTTTTACTTAGGTTAAGAAAATGATTTCGCATCATATGGCAATAAATGCACACAAAGACTTTTAATCTCCTTATTCCCTTTAAGGTAGTGACAGTCCAACTTATTTGACCATTAGACTTCCTACTCATACTACAGGATATATCTGTTAATAACCAGCCTTCCTACCTCCCTACTTAATTTTGGCAAATTCATTTTCTCTTTACCCTGCCCACTATGGACATACTCTGTATATAATGTGTATTGTAGTAAATCTTAGGGTAGACTTAAAAGCGACACATATGACGTGAAAGGCTCACTCACTCTAGTCCTCGTCCTATGGTGGGCATCGGCTGTCAACAAAATGTCTCCATCCCCTCCTTTCCTTGCAAGTCTTTCTGTGTCGTGCCATGACGTTCCAGTCTTTCCTATTTCCTCTCTTAGATATATATAATTATTAAATATATAAATATGTATGTATGTGAAGATTGGCACTACTCGTTTTTGGTAGCTTTGGTATGCAAATATAGTCGTTATTAAGGTTGTGAAAATTAATTTTGAAGGTTTTTTATCACTGATGTAAATGTGATGTAAATTTATAATTATAGTAATACTTGTCATACAATTCTATCCTCAGAAGCAGGCAGTAAATGGCAAGATGTTGTCTTTGAAGCGCAAACGAGAAAGGGAGTTAAAAGTGAGTCATACCTCTGAAAACTATATTTAACAAACTCAAAGATTTCAGCTTGGCATAGTAGGCTAAAGTTATTTCAGCTGTCCAGGAAATTTTTCCTTTGGACTAGTAAGAGGAATTTTAATCGTAGATGCTTTTAAATTTTTTAAGTTATTTATATATATTAAATAGTATAAACTAGAGATAAAGCCTTAGATTGGTATTTTGAGCAAAGTGATCATTATTACACATAACATATTTTAGGATGAAGAGTAACGCTGAGAAAATATATATGATGAGATCATAACTCAAATATCATATGACAAGAATTTAATTTATGTTTGGATGCTTTATGGTTATTGATTTCAATTTGTTAGGATGATGTTCAAGTACAATTTCAACGCACAGAGCAGGTTACCCCTGAACTTATTCGCCGACTTGGTCTAGAAAAGGAGTTAGAGGTTTGCATTTTCGTTTCTATGTAGAGTAAGATATGTGTGAAAGTTAACCATATTATATCATGACCAGAATTCTAGTTAGTCAGTCGAGCCATTAATCTATGACCCATTTTTAATAGTTGCAAGACCCCTTTGATATCTATATATTTAGAAAGCTGCACCTGAATTTATATAACTTCAAATGCTAAAATCTCCTTCACCTTACCACTTCCTCCCCTCTTTCCTTATCCTAAAAGTAAAGAACTATACAGTTTAAGACTTAATGATGTTTGAACAGAAGCTCAATTTACTGGAAATTTTTACTAGTGTATATATATATATTTGATTTAATTAATTTTACACTCTACTTGCATTGGGCTTTTCATATTTTTTTTCATAAGGGTCACGAAAGTTGTGTTAATTGCCTTGAATGGAATGATGCTGGAACGTAAGTATTTCCATTCTCTTATATTACAATATTTTTCATCGCCAATACAAACACTTTAACCATTTTATTATTTAAAGCAAATAACTTAACATGCATTGGAATATCAACAATATAAATTCAGATGGACATGCTAATGATTAAAACCAGCATGTTTTCCTTCCAAAAGAAACGCTTTGCAATACAGTGCAAGCCAGTATTTGGAACCGCCGTTTAATTGGAACGATTCTTCTGGGACAGAATGCTTCCTATATAAATTCTGCTGGTTGATTGGAATGGGGAAAATTGTCATCGACTCAAATCGGGGAAAATAACATTGTATTGTGGTAGACGATAAAACTTGGGATGGAGCATTGCTTTATAAGTAGGATTTTAAATTGTAGATGCGCTGAATGTCATTGTTCACTAAAAAGTGATGAGTAGGCATTATGGTTGCATTTGTCCCAAGGAAAATCTTTTCTTTATGATGGTATTATTATTGTTTGATCTTCATAAGATGCCACGCAAACATGCTTTTTTAATCATACAAAAGGTAAAATGGACAAGCGATCGGCAATACCATGCACTGTGCATTTCATAAACATAGTGGTATCAATTATGCTAATCAAGTACATGTAGGATTCACCATTTCTGTTGCTTTAATTATAAGAGCCGCTCAAATGGAACACCGATTAATTGGAACGATTTGCCTGAAACGGTGCTGTTCCAATTAACCGATTTTCACTGTATATGTTATGTATGCCTATTGATTACCATTCACAGAGATGGAATTGTTATTTTTGCTTGCAGAATATTTATACCCTTTTGAACTTCTCCTAATATCACATTTGTTTGTATGTCAAGGGCATTGATTAAAGCTCAGTCCAGACTTCATGTTGTTCTGTGTCACATTGGGTTTCTAAAGCATTTTTCATATGGTGTAAATCGGATGAAATTGTTAGATATCAAGTCATAGATAAGTTATTTTATTTCATGTACATCATATATTCTCTTTTCCTTTCTTTTCAAAAGCATTCTTGCTAGTGGATCTGATGACCTTCATGTTATTCTTTGGAACCCATTTCGACACAAACCTATAACCAAAGTCCGCACAGGGCACAGCGGCAACATATTTACAGTTAAGGTAAGTCATAAATAGAATGTTAAAAGAGGCTAGAGTAATGATTTATTGATGAAGAAGGGATTGATTTACATTTGTACCAGCGTATAATAACAGTTCTAATTTTTCAAGTTTATCCAAAAGACTTCAATTAAGATATTGAGAGATATGTTATACATACCATTCTTTACCTTGTTCAGAGGGGTTGTTGTTTTTTTTTTCATCCATATATGAAAGTTGAGTGGTGTTATAAAATGATAATAACAGTATATTTCTCCCACAATTGTATTGATTTTTTTAAGTTGCATTTTTTCTGTCAATCATCTCAACAGTTCTTGCCACACTCAAATGATTCGCTGATTGTATCGGGGGCTGGAGATCATCATATAAATGTTCATGACTTGAATCGCAAAGAGAATACCCATGTTTTTTCATATCACCTGGGGAGAGTCAAACGTATTGCTACTGCTCCCAACATTCCATATATATTTTGGAGTGCTGCCGAGGATGGAACAATCATGTAAGTCACCAATCAAATTGCAAAGAATTAATGTAAGATACAGAAAGTTATAGGTTGAAAAATGCCCATTAACATAGTGTCCACTGCTTACATGGCAAGGTTGTTTTTTTAATGTCTTAGTTTACTTATGGGAGTTCTCATGTAATTTATATATTAAGCGTGTGTGTGCGTGTGCATTAATTTTGGTTATTTCAAATAAGAATGACATCAAGATGTAAGAAAAAGTAGTCTTTCCATTGTAGAGCTCTATAATTTTTCACAAACTTGAAACATCATCATGATCAATTGTGTTAATTGCTTGTATGGTTATCTCTGACATATTTTATTTCAGGCAATTTGACCTTCGTTGTACGAGTACTAACACCAACAGACCCAATAATATCCTTATCAACCTCAATGCTCATATGGGACAATATGCAGAGGCTAAATGTTTAGCCATTAATCCTTTACAACCAGAGATGCTGGCAGTTGGGGCAAATGATCCATATGTCCGCTTGTATGACCGGCGAATGTTAAGTTGTAGCAGTATGAGAATTCCTGGCAACAATATAAATAGGTATGGACAGCAAGTTTTCTTCTTGATTTTTCTCAATTACATGACATATATCCCTTTCCTGCCTAATACGACCAAGAGTGACAAGCCTTTGGGAGGCCTAATGCAACTTGTTGCAGCTTCTTCAACACAAGCCTAATGTTCACTCAAGCACTTGCTTATATGATACCCTTTATATAGACAAGCATAGTAACAAAAACTCAACTAGCACATAATATTTCCATTAATTGTATGCTTTGGGATTTGAGCTTTTTTGAGAAGAAAACCAAAAACTTGTTATCTTCTTTTTCTATCGCTACGGAGTAACAAAGAAACATCATTGATCATCTACCTAAAGTGAAAAAAAAATCTGCTATATTTACAGCGACCTTCAAATCTATTCAGTCCATTTTTCTTTACAAGATTTACATGGAGAAGATGAATCAGATATATAAATCTAAGATATATATATATATATATATATATATATATGTGTGTAAAATGAAAATTATAGTGATGGCGAAAATGAATTAAGCACTTGGTGAAGCAAGCGATAGATCTAGGCCTAGCTGAGGTGACCTTTACATGGTGCTAGTGAAAGGTGGAATTAGAGAAAAGTTTGTTGTCTAAAAACTACAAAACAGGGTATTTTCTGAAAGCTTGAATGTTTTTCTTCCTTTTGGCAAGTTGTTTGTATGAAAATAAGAATATTTATTTGCAAATATAAGTGCCTTTCATAGACAGGTAATGGCAGAGGATTATCTGGCTGGGAACCAGTATAGGCACAGTGTTGTCTGGTTAGGCAGGAAAGGGATATTTAAGGAACATAATTTTCTATGCTGTCTCATCTTATGCATTTTTTTTATTATTATTATGACAAGATAATCAGTAGTAATGATAGGAATTTTTGTATTATCAACAGTATATCTTCTCTATAAATACTTTCATTTCAATAAAAATTGTTTGTAATGATGATGATCATCAATATGATAGTAATTAGGGTGGTAGTGATATAATGATAATAGAGCATACATATTTATTGCACATCGCTTCATCAACAGTTTAAATATATTCATTATTCATTATTCATTCATTCATCACCTGCAATCATCTTGTCTTGTAAGATGACCAATAATATTTTTGTGTATAAGGATGTATTAAAGGTTATTAAACACTGCTTCTCTCTGTAGGCCTACTCTTTAGATTTTATGCATAAATTTGAAATGTGTTAAAGTCTGATAAGGGCATGAAACAAGGAAGGGTGAAGGAGGCTAGTATAGATTTTTACTTCATTTAGATGGAAATTAAAAAGCTTTAAACTTTATCGATTATCCTCAATCTCAGATATCCTTGGGATCACCCCCATCTTGAGGACATTGAAGGAGAGTCATACGACCTACCTCAAGGTTGTGCACAATATTTTATTGCAGGTAAACACTTGGTTCTAGGAAAAAATAAATGGGTATGGATGAAAATATGTTGAATGACTTGGACTTAAGAGTCCTGGTTAATGGACTCTGCTTCATAGTGGGCTGGCTAAGGCTAAGTAAGTAGGATGCCAGGTTTGAAATGATGTTTTCTCAAGCTCAGTCCTGGCAGTGATGGTTTTGAGATCTATTTCCCTAAACATCTAGTTATTTTTCCACACTTTAACCTGACTACCAACCAAATTGGAGGTAAGAGTTGGGTAGAATAACATCACAGCCAGGATTTGATATAGTATCGTGAGTTTTGTTTCATGCTCTAGGTTGGTTCTTAGCACAAATTACTTCATTAAGCCTTGACTATATTAGCCAAACTGTGCAGAGTTAAGAGCCAGGCAAACTTGCAACTTGTCCAGGAATCATTTTGCTTCATACTACAGAACCTAGGGAAAAATTCATATTCTGATGGGGACCACAGTGTGTAGAGGATTCATCCTGCATTTACAAGCATTTTTATCATATAAAAGGAAGTTCCATCATACTTGCATTGAATATGGCTCTCATACTCACATAAAATAGCCATATGGTAAATAATTATTAGTTGTATTTCATTGTTAAAAGATTGAGCTCAGCTCTATCTAATGCGCCATGGCACAAAGTACGGTGATCTTGCATTTTAGCCTTACTCTGCTGCAAACATTGACAATTAAAACAACCTTGATTTTGGATTTGTAATAAGGATTGCAACAGATAAACCATGTTATTGGCATATTTGCTTTTTTTTTATGTCTTGATATATGGCAAATATATAAATTACTCTTGTTTCTTAGAACTTAGTATTGTACCAATTATTTCAAGGCTAGCTTACAGATTATACATGACATGATATGAGATAATTTTTTATTGACAATTAGTCATCCTCAGAATTCATTCTTATTATTTGCACCTTTAAGTTTTGCCTTGACTTGCAGGACATTTGCCGCAGAAGCAAAAAGATTACAAAAAAAGATATCGCACCCTAGCATCTACCTATGTAACTTTTGGTCCTGATGGATCCGAACTTCTCGTCAATCTGGGTGGTGAGCAGATCTATTTGTTTGATATAAACAAGAATCTCAGGCCTCATCGTTTTGACCTTTCCATATTAGGGTCATGTGGAGTCAAAGGTGAGTTATATTATGAGCCCATGATAAACGGTTAAATGATTATAAAAATTTTTAATTTCATTTCTTAACGTTCCTATTGCTTTAATTGAAAGTTTATGTGCTACACAGCATTGAAAGATTTTATAGATGTTATTGAATATCCATGTAGATTATCTATCACACTGCAATCTATAATGTCATAAACAACATCGAAAAAATTGTGGAGAATAATCTATAAATTATCACACTGCAATCTATAATGTCGTGAACAATATTGAAAGAAAACTCTGCAGAAGATTTTGTAGATGTCATCGAATATTCTTGTAGATTATCACACCGTAATCTCTAATGTTTTAAACAATATTGAAATAAAATTTTGCAGAAGATTTGATGGATTTAATATCCTTGTAGATTGTCACCTTGTAATATCGAGTTTCAGCAATATTCTATTTATCCCCCTCCGTTCATTACCCCTATTTCTTCAGGCTATAATTATTCTCATAATGTTGACCAGTCCTGGCTTCAATCATTTTTGTATGACTATTCAAAACACAATTACACTGCTTAATCTTTATATACTAAAGCATGACCTGGTACATCTCTATACAAAGACAATATTTTCACTGCTTAGCATTTGTTAAAAGTATTTGATTTGATTTTTAAAAATGCAAAAAGTAAACATATCTTTCTACGCAACTCTAGGATGGGCATATGATATTTGGGTAAGACTTGATAGATAGACATAATAATGCCAACATCAAATAAAATTCAGTAAATGGTTATGTAAACTTTTGCAATATACATCATGTACTGTATTTCAATTTCAATTTGATTCCATTCAATGGTATCAGTGTGACCTTCATCATTCAATTTATGATTTCCTTTCTAGATCCAACCACATCTCCTTCAAATGGTCTAAGCATCCATCGCAATGGTAGTAATGGCGTCTGCGTGAATCCACCATCCTCATCATCCCACTCGTCCAGCCAGAGTATAGCACAGTCAAATCATTCTGTTAATTCTTCTTCATCTCCCTCTATCACCATGTCATCTTTACCGTCATCTTCATCACCCATGCCATCTACATCCCATCCTGCTCCCTCTTCAGATGCCAGAGTTGATCAGCAGAGTGAAGAGTTTCTTAGCAAAAGGTGAAATAACTTTAATTTAGTTATATTTTTTGATGAGATATATTTAAAGCCAAGTAGTATATTTCCTGTCTTGGAGACATCATGTAATAGATGTTCTAAAAACCTGCTATTTACTGAAATGTAACAATGTTTATTAGTACAGAAGAATCTAAACTGGTGTAGGTTGTTTGTTCGGGAAAGGGGCCTGACAATTGACAACTTTGTTGATTTTAGCCACTTGGTTTAAGTATTTGAGGTCGTTTGTGGGTTTTTTTCATACTTTTAATGTATCATTCCCAAAGATTAAGTAGGGATAATTGCCCTAAAATAAATTTTCAGGCAAAATTATTTTAAAATTGAAGAAAAGCCTCTCTGAACAAATTTTAAGATTCAATGGAAATCAAAGATTTGTAAACTCTGACAATGAAATGTTTAAGTGATATTAGAAACTGTTTTGTTGATTTCTTTAATTTCCAAAACCATTTGATATGATACTTTTTTAATAGCCTGAAAGCGGCATCCAAGCATCTAAGTCCAGCTGTTGAAAATCTTAAAATGAGAGCCAACATGTTCTTTGAAAAGGAAGACTATAAAAGAGCTATTGATGTCTGCAATCAAGCCATCAATATGTGCAGCAATGCTGCTGTTTTATATGGAAACAGGGCTGCTGCATACTTGAAAAGAAAGTGGTAAATAGAAAATTTACTTTCAGATCATTAACATTAAATGCATATTATAAATTGTAGACTTGATCTCAATGAGTGTATGATGGATGTTATTAACTATGAGCAGAATAAACAAAAAGAAATCTCTTGAAAAATCATGGGGATGTTTTCTTCTTTTTCCCAGCTCACCTGAAATTAAAATACCTTTAAATAAGGCTCAAAACTTGCTGAACGATTGTTTGTTATTGTTTTTTTAGCTATATTTCATTCCAAAACCCTCTAGACAAGAACGGACTCTACCTCCACTTTTACACCTGGGTATAAAGAGGAAAGAATGTTTGTCATGTCTAAATCTTTGAGGACTCAATATACTGTCTTAACAGGGAACAATGCATAGAATTTTTTGACTGCAAATCTATTGTCTGCCCGTGCTGGATGAACATTATTCATGTACAGTATCCTTGATCATTTTGACATGGATGTTACCATTTATAAATCACTTATTTGCATTGATACAGGCCATTACTTTTCTCATGTGCCTAAGAACTCTTGATTTGATTTTTTTTCCAAGATCAAATAACCTAGCTCTTACCCACAGAGCATTTCATTACAATAATAGTAACAATAATGAAATGATAACCAATGATTATAACAATTACTATGCATTGCAAAAATAGATTATTAAAATTATGCAGATGCTTCTTGTTAGCTGTTAGATATATGGGATATAAGAGAACTTGTTCTATGTAAAAGATTTATTATGGCTTATCAAATTAAAAATCTTTATCCAAGATGTAATCATATGGAGGAAATGATATGCCATTACTTCATTGTTCAATTTTGACAGGGATGGTGATTTGTATGCAGCTCTTCGTGATTGTTATGAGGCCCTTAGTCTTGATCCTTATTACATGAAAGCTCACTTTAGATTGGCTCGTTGCCTTCATGAATTAGCATGGAGCCAAGAGGCATTCGACTGCTTATTACTCTTCAAACATCGTTTCCCTGACTATGCAAAAAGTGGTACATTTGAGACACTAGAAAAGAATATCAAGGCAGCCATCTTCTCACAGACAGAAGGTTGGTATAAATGTATAAATGTTGTTTCTCCTCATAATATAAATGACCCAAATTACGCTTTTTTCCTCTCATTGTAGTCTAAATCCACGATTTATAAGTGTTAATCCCCATTTCCATAAGGGTTATTATTGTTTTCCTGTATTATATTAATTATTGCTTCACAAAAATATTATATGAAGCATTAAATATTGTAAATCATCTAACGATTATCTATTACAAAAAATTTATAAAAGGATTTGACCAATACGTCTTCTGCTGCTGTTTCTACCATTTCACTACCCTTAAACACAGCTAAAAAGGAAAAGTGTAAATATGTGTCTCAAGGTTACATCACAGATTTTAAAATATATTTTTAAAAAGTGATGAATATTTGCTTTCCTTTTCAGAATCAGATGACTCAAGAGACAGTCGTGGTGAAGATGGAATGCGACACCCCAGCCCTCGCAATGAATCAGAAAGAGAGAAGGAATGGCAAAAAAATGCCCAGGATTATTCATACAGGTTCTGTGGTCATTGTAACACTACCACAGACATCAAGGAAGCTAATTTCTTTGGCAGGTAAGGTTTAGCCGTCAGAAGATTTCCCTTGCTTAATTTTGTCTCCCACCTCTCCAAGAGTATCATTAGGATATTTAAGAAAACCAAGTTTTGAGAAAACAGTGATTAAAGATAGAGAGCCTGTGTTCACTGATTTCAAGGATGGATGGTCAGAAAAACAAATGGGAATTATTAATTCTATTTCTTGATTTTCATTAAATCAAATTAAATTTAATCTATATACACATAGTATGTGATGATATCTAACTCTTGATAACAAATCACACATTATCTTTCACAAGCTAAGTAATAGCAATATCATATTTCATTGGGCAAAACAAAGAATTTTGCTTCTTTTTAGTTTACATTTGGCTCTGCCTCCTGCCTCAACATTATGGTGCATTGCAGCATTGCTTACATAAAATCAAAAGTTCTATTCAAAACCTGCCCATCCACATATCATACGATAGTTTAGTATGCCTTACTAAGGAGATAGCACCCCTATTGAAAGTCCTCACTTTCTTGACAAGCCATGGCAATTTAAATTCTTCAATTTGACCTCATGTCTACTCATTCTTGTCAATCCTGTGACCAGATGCTCTTTAAAAAGGGCATGCGATTAGTTGAAAAGCAAATGAAAGGGGCTTACCTTTCCATTGAAACCCATGCGGTCCAGCTCAGTAATTGACTTGCATCCCAAATTTGACTTAAAAGTTATCAAAAAATTAAAATTTCCGTAGTCGAAGCTGGTGCTTATTGCAGCCATAACATTAAGTTTTTATGAAAAATAATGAATTTATTGTTTGGAAACAACCTTAATAAAAAATTTGATGGAGTTATTGTGTTAATTCTAAACCGCTCAAGCTCAAAACGGCCAGCACTACATATGTTCCGCTTACATGTATGCTAATTAAGTAGTTCTGAAAATGTTATGCTTTACAATGTATGCATGGGTGTAACTGATGTAAGTTTATGCCTCTGATCATTATCACATTATTAGGAATCCAAAGCTTGTGTACGAAGGGATATTGAACAGCGCACACTTTCATTTTTTAAGTTTAATAAAAGTTGTTATCACATTTTCACCATTTCATGATTATACTTACAATATCTATTTCTCAAATTGCCATTTAGCCCTAGTCAACACTTTACCATGTCTGTTTCTCAATCCCTTCCTTCCTGTTTTTCAGCAATGGTCAGTACATCGTTGCGGGTTCTGATGATGGTTCATTTTTTATCTGGGAAAAAACAACCACCAACATTGTGCGCGTGTTGCGGGGTGATGAATCAATTGTCAACTGCTTGCAGCCTCATCCAACTTCCTGTCTCATGGCTACCAGTGGAATTGACCCAGTTGTCAGACTTTGGAGCCCAAAACCAGAGGTTGGATAATGCTTTCATTGCCATAGTTTTAACAGAGAATGATAGAAAAGAGGATGTTTATAAATCTGAAGATGTCAATTAAGTGCAGTAGATGCCAAAGTCAGTGATGGAACTTTTCGGCTTTCAACATAATTTGATTTAAGGATTTAATCGTTTGATTTTTCAAGATCTGGTTTCATCCCTGTAAAGTTAATCAAGATATATGCTGCACTCCATTTGATATTGGCAGATAGTAATGGTCGAGACAAAGGCCTACAAAAAGACAACACTCAGTGAAAGTGATTTTCTCTAGGCCTAGATTTCTAGATCTAGATCCACCGTAAAGTTTACAATTAAAATCATCATGCCTGAAAAATTTCTAGATTGGTCAGCAAATCTCAAAGCTATTGAATATGGTGTTCGAAATGAGTTTTGATGGAATTGGCAAAAAAGACTGCAACTGAGACTTTCTCTCAGAATTTGTGAGAAAGATCGCTGAAACAGGTAGATATAGATTCTAGAAGATCTAGATCTAAATCTATTTTTGCCTTTGCCTTTTCTGAAATGGAATTTTTTTTTATTTTAATTAAAAAAACAATCTAAAATCCAGGCTATGAAGCTAAGTGAATGTAGGTTTAAATTCTTTGAACTCCAGTAGAGTGCTAGATCTATCATGAAGTAACTGATGTAGGATGTAGGCCTAATTTATTATTTGAGGCTATCATGCCCATACCATTATTGTCTTAAACTCAATAAAACTAGAGCTATAGCTGGGAAATTATTAAGTACCAGTATTTGTAAATTTGGTGAGGGTATATGCGGAGAAAAAAGTTCAGACAATCTGGTGAAGATTTACATGCAGGTCTAACAATAAAATTAAGAACCATCATGCTGTAACAGCATGACCAATTGATTTTGCTTACTTTCAACATGATACAAATTTGAGAAGGCAGTAAGGACTACCAAGGATTTGGGGTTGTTTTTTTCCAAAACTGTCCCCCTCCCCTACAGTGTCTCATTACTCATTAGTATTAGTAGTCTTCATTTCTCAAATAGTCGAATGATTCATTGACACAATAATTGTTATTATCCCCACAACCCCCAAACCTCCACCACCACCACCACCCATAATAAATGTAGAAGCTGATATAATTTCTACACCATTAATGTTTTGTTGCTTGTTTGTTTGTTTTTTGTTATGTTATTTACAGCCATTTCCACTCCTGCAACATACACATACACCCATGTGCGCTAAATACACACGACCTTTCCTTCCACCACCACCACCACCACTTTCTCTCTCTCTCTCTCTCTCTCTCTCTCTCTCTCTCTCTCTCTCTCTCTCTCTCTCTCTCTCTCTCTCTCT
>JASKDV010046622.1:0-25659 GCA_032466395.1 Aegires albopunctatus | reverse complement strand
TCTCTCTCTCTCTCTCTCTCTCTCTCTCTCTCTCTCTCTCTCTCTCTCTCTCTCTCTCTCTCTCTCTCTCCTACATAATGTATCTATCTACCACCTATCTATCTATCTATCTATCTATCTACCTATCTATCTATCTACATAATATATCTATCTATCTAACAAACTATGTCGCCTGTTGTGAGTTTGAAAGATTAAATCCTGTCATTCCGCTAACTAAAGATCTAATACATGATTCTCCCCTTTGCTGGATATCACGTATAGAGAGGTGCACGATTAATACTTTATACCAATAATGAACATAAAGACCGCCAACATTTTACACTTTAAGGTTAATATTGATGATATATTTTTATTACAGGGTTTTACGGAGCTTATCATATTATATGCATTGAAGAAATTTATTATGAGCTTGCCAATGACGTATGATTTTATTTATATTTATACTCAAGTGATGTATGAGGTCACACATAGTTTGTAACCCTGGCGTGTCATCGTAGTATATAATTGATTGCTTAAGCGATAAAATTGAAGAGAGGAATTGCCAGAACTACTCCATGGCGTAGTAATATCATGTAAGGCTTCGGTCATAGAGGCAAAATGATCCAGACTTTTTATAAGAATAAATACAATGAGGATTAAAAAAAAAAAGATAAACAATTAAATTTGAAATCTGAAATTCTAGCTTTATTAAAAAGATATGGTAGTTAGGCATAACTAGCAATTGACACAGGTTTCATGCTTTCCTTGAATTGTTCCTTCCAATGCTCTTACATACTGATCGTAAAAAATGAGTTTTGGTTAAAAAATAAAATTCAAACAATTCTCAAAATCGAGCTTAAAACTGTATGCAGGTTCATTCAGTTTGCGACATATATTAAGATACATATTATTATGAATTTATTACTTTTTAAAATGAAATTATTACTTAATATTTCAGATCAATGATGGCTTCGATGAGTGAGTTGTCGCAGTTTGCCCTTTATTTATTTATTTTTATTTGGGGTAATAAAAAAAAAAGGGGGGGGGGGCTTTTTATAATTTCTTTTTAATCACGTTGGTTATAACGGATGCCTATGGATGTGTAACTGCAAGGCATTTCAATGCACATTTTATTAGTACATGAACCTTTATCACAGTTAATCTGACACGATGAGATAAGATATGATGCATACTCAACTGAGACCATCATGGCTTAATTTCGCACACTGCACTAACTGGAATTCATGCATTCAATGGCAGAACGATTTTGCAGGGATTTTTTCATCAGAAAAATCAAAATCGAATCATTCCACTACTGTGATTGTGGCCTAATTGTAATAAATAATATTTTTTTTTAAATAGAAAAAGTGTAGATAATTATTAGTTCCTGCAGTAGGGAAGTGAAGATTTTGTTTGTTTTGGCAGTGTTGTGACCCATATTTCATATTATCACCTCGCCAATTATTTCACCATTTAATTTATCATTATAGTAGCTAAAGGCGTAAGTGTTATTGATGGAAGAAATGTCTTTATTATGAGTAACGACTCTTAACTCATATGCATTGATATCGGTCGTTTCAATGTTGTTCCTATATCAATCTGTCTTCGCCAGCACTTGTACCGTGAGCTCCGGCGGGGGCTCTTGACGGATTCCTATATCAAAGTTCAATGGTAGAGTGCCAATAAGAATCTGATTATCATTTTTATGGTTTTCGTCTTATCGTAGACCTACTACTATGATATTTTATTAAAAAATGTCCATATTACCTTTGGACAAATAAAGTTTTTTTAATTTTCTTTGTGAATTTAGTATAATTTCGTTGTAGCTTATATTTGATTCACGCAATGGTAAATAGCGTATCTGTTCTTTTTCATTCGCAAGGACAAGATATTATATGGCTGCCTTTACCATGAAAACAACAGTCTATTTGACATGTGAATGGGATGCAGTAACCAGTGTAGAAATCAAAACCCCAACCTTTCAATTGCAAGCTAGTATCATTGACCTCTCGCCAACGGCCAAACTAGCTTGGCGATTTCGTGCTTATCATTAGCCTAAGTATTCAGATTTAATACATTGTGAGCATCGATGTGAATTTCTCTATCATTCCCTAGCTATCTCTCTGAGAATCTTATCATTATACACACTAATCTATTGGCATGAATTAATGTCCGGTTATGAATTAATGTGCACATGTCCCATTATTATTCTGGTGAAGAATGAAGAGCTAATTATGGAAATATCCGCTGTAGAGACAAACTGCGTTCCCGTCCTTGAATCTAGAAAGAGAGCAATTGACAATTGTAAACCCAAGATTCTGAGTGTGGCGTTTAACCATAAAAGCAGTCCTGTGGTTTTCTGATACAAAGAAAATCTGTTTTACTATTCAAACTATGCATAGTGGCCATATTCTACGATTAATAAGTGTCTGGTGAAAACCATTTGCAGTTTAAGCAGATGGTGGTGTAAATACATGCGGCCATAGAATGATGCAGATATTTTCTGGAAAATAATGGTTACATATTCAGTCCGCCTAGACCACTCACAATTAATGGATTCTGGAAATGCAGCACCAACAGTTGTGACTAAAAGTCATGGATAGCACGACGGACAATTTTGCAAAGTTATTCTTTTCCAGAAAAAGTGGATTGTTTTGATGCTAGAGACGCGGCCTATGTCGGTTTGTCTCGAACTTGATTTCGTCTTGAGTGCAAATATTGTTTTCCAATACAAAGAAGATTCTCTTTAACATACTTATTAAGCATGGAACTTTCACCGAAACGTCATATTTACTATGAGTCGTGAATCTACCTCTGGAATTTGGTATGTATTGAGATCCCATCATGGAACTGTCCGTTCGGCTAACGGTAATGCATAATAATAATATGGTCATTTGAGGTAAGAGCAGATTTATCTAAATATTTCACAGCACAAAATTTAATATAATACCACTAGATGATCTTTTGCAGATCTGCTTGCAATACTTCAAACAAACACAATGTTAGAAAGAGGCCTTTTCACTCATACTAATACTCATACTCATACGGATACATGATGTAATGTCAAATCTCACACCTCTTTGTCTTCTTATTATCTAAGGTACCCAAAAGTTCTTCCCTCTTCCTTGCCCCACACACATACAGACACACACACACACACACACACACACACACACACACACACACACACACACACAAACCAATGCAACACGCCTCCTGAGACAACATCCTTGGCTTGCCAACGTCACAGCGAACCTTAGATAATATTGAAGCGTGTAATGGGGTACCTTATCTACCTATTTCTTCTTTCTCTACCAATCATAATGGACTATTGCTACTTTTTCCTCCAATCGTAATGGACTATTGCTACTTTCTCTGCCAATTGTAATGGACTATTGCTTCTTTCTCTACCAATCATAATGGACTATTGCTACTTTCTCTACCAATCATGATGGACTATTGCCTCTTTCTCTACCAATCATAATGGATATTGCGACTTTCTCCACCAATCGTAATGGACTATTGCTACTCTCTCGACCAATCAAAATGGACTATTTTCAACTGTTCTCCTTTATAATACTAGATATTGGCGTCCCTAACTAGTTTAGCCTAACAAATGGATCAAATAAATAGGACCACGTTTCCAGCAATTTTCTGGTTCAGTCTGCGTCTATTTTAGTTCCAAGGAAATATTTCAAACAATTGTAATATGTGAGACAAATTCTATTGCAACAATGTTACATTTCCTAATGGTTTGTTATGAGTGTTAACTTTGTCATTGTGATTATTTTATTTTCGAAAGGATATTTTGATTTCCAGCCTCTCAATTTTTGCACTCTCTGTGTATTACTATGTAAGGTATTCCACGCTGATAACCAGCTTTCAGGTGATATCGAGACTAGACAGCTTGGACACCCTCTTATGTTTACTTCCGACCAATTCTAAAAGTGATACTCATGCATACACCTGAGTCGAGTTAAATTGGTCTAAATTATCTTGCTCAAGGACAAAACTCGACGGTGAAAGCAACATCAAAACCATGGCCTGTCGTCTGTAACCTCTACCTTACCAATCGGTTAGGCCTCTAATGGGTCGTCTTCTGAGGATGACAGAAATATGCCTGTTGACCGGGATGAGTCATACATTTTCTTTATCTCAATGGCCATTACAGCCCGTTATTACATACCTTCAATAACTAGAACTACCGGCATCTGACAATTTTACTAACGTCTTGCATAAATATAGAATACCATTAAGGTATGTGCATCTGGCCAACAAATTAAGTTAAAAGTTTATTATCCTATATGGCCGCAATCATAGTAGCAAAATATTCCAGACTTTTTAAAAACAATCCAACATGGTACGCATTTAATTCCACTCATATAAGAAGTTATTTAAGTCGAGTCCAATAGCGGTAAGTGAGTGAAGTAAAGTCATGAATCTTGCGATTCTATTCCCCTAAAAATGTCCGGATCATTATGTTACTATGACCACGGCCATTTCTCCATTCTCAATGAATTCGAATAAAAGTAAAAGAAGAATTAAAATTATTGTGCGTTTTATCAAACCACACGATAAGTAAAACCATGGACATTTTCTTTAGCACTTTGATGAAAACAAGCTTAATTGAATTGATTAGTCTTAGTTGATAGCGTTGTCGGTAATAACTGAAGAAAGGAAACAGCAGACGATTATCAGGGGAATTTGAGGAATAAAAGAGAATGGGAGATAAGATATTACATTAACTATGCACATATAAATAGATTTATTTATCATAAACATGCAAATCATAAATTATGGCCTGAGAATGATGTATTATGTCGTGTGGATCCACCCATCAGGTGTTTGGGCGTCGTTGTGTCTCTTTCTCCCCGGTTAAATAAATAAAGTTTATCATAAAGGAATTTCTTCATTAGGGAAAGTATGCTCGCATACCGACAAGGATAATGAGGTAGGTCGAAGTGAAATAGCAAAAACTAAAATCCGAATATATTACGAAACACAATTGGAGGGTGAAGATGTATCATAAAATAAGGAAGGATAAAGATATCGTGGAATGAAACAATGGCTTGATGACGGTGATACAATAAAATGTTATATAGAACAAGATATAAATAAAATAAGCAAGGTAGCATAATGAGTATTAGGAACCGAATGAAGACGAAAAAACCCCAATCCCGCCTAAAAACACAAATAGGTAAACGTGATGATAAAAATAAGCGCATCGGAGTAATGCTTTATGTGCACATTGGGCGAAATTGCAGAGTCACATGGTTAGAACGGCTTGTTGCGGACCAAAAGCTGCTAGGTTCGATTCTCCCTTCGTCCTTGGTTTACTCCTTGAGCAAGAAAAGTTACGCCGAGTGCCTCGCTCGACTTAGATGCATAGAAGAGTATCAGGTCGTTAAGACACCGGCATTTGCTGTAGGTCTTGTCTTATTTGTTCTTGACAGCCGTCGATCGGGAAGAATAGTGTCATTATGAAGCGCCTTGAGTACGGCTGCACTTTTGATTTGAGCGATAGAAAAGCTACACTTAATAAGTACTGACGCGACATTCAAATTAATTTTTCTTTACCAACTATGACCACTAGGTATTACGACGTAATATGTCGTAAATTCAAGTCATGCGCAAGTCATAATGTGAGTGCTTTGACCTGTAGAAATAATTTGGTGACCATTTCTTTGCTAATCGAGGCTGTAAAACGAAGTCATAAACGGCACAAGAGGTCGGATGTCGCATACCAAAGGATACTTGAATGTCGTAGGCGCACATGGTTTGGTCAGACCAATTTGTGTCATTCGGTAATGACGAGGCTCCCAACCAAGTGTCTGTGTTGGTTTGATCAAAGGAATCCGATGACCATGAAGGAAAGGAGTCAATGGCGAAAAGATGGTGGTATAAATAGGTGAATAAAGTCATAACAGCTGTAAATATTTGGTTATTTGGCTGTCACGTGATGATGTTTTGGATGTGGGTTTGATTGTGTTGATTGTTAGGTTTGAAAATATATACTGTAATAGCTTAAACGTGTTATAAGTTTGAAATGAAGGTTTGGAAGAAAAAAAAAAGAAAAAAAAAGATTATGGTAGTCGTAGAAGTAAAGAATGAAATTTTAATGAGTGGAATTGATCTTTGTTAATTGCATAATGTTGACAAGCGGGGACAAGATAAGATTCAAAATCTGGTTGATGTCAAGAATTCCCTTGCACATTTGAAACGAATATGAAGTGCAAAATAAAAATGCTATACAAACCTAAAGTCAATAGTACTTACTTTCTGAACATCTTTCTGAATGTGTTAATAATAATGAACTATTATAAGTGCTACTGTTTTAAATCTTAATGATGAGGGACGGGGACATGAGTCTTTCATGTTGTTTTGCTGAACTTGTGAACGAACGCATATTAAGTTTCCCATACTCACATAACATCGTGGTCTACTAGTAGACATACGGGATGGTGATCGAAAGGTCCCATGTTCGAATCCAGGCAGGGCATGATATGTAATTCTTGGTGAAGGTTCTTTACTTTGCATTTTCTCACCTGAAAAATGGGTACCTGGTTTTATGTAGAATCAGATCTTGTCAGTATGCTGGAGAGAGGGGCCTTTCATCGGGTCACACCTCTGTATGCCCGTCTCTGCCAGGGACAATCTGTAAAGCGCATAAAGCACATTTAGTAGACACCGCTATATTGTTTACATTCCTGCTGGTGAAAGTTATAATAATATCGTGTGATTAATTTATTACATATCATTTTACCATGCACCGATGATTTTGTTATTAACTTTCATATCAAAATAATGTTCACAATGATAATGATAATAAATAATTGTTATTTAGCGTTTTCCCCCGTTTTTAAAGACACGCTTAAAGCTTACATCATTACAATGATACATTGCTTATTTATTGATGATGTGATCAATCTATAGATAGAGAAAACAAAAACCTCTTCATTTTTTATTTTTTTTTATCCCAAAGAAGAACTATTTTTCTTTTGGTTTCATTTCAAAGACAGATTGAAATAACAGAGATGACAACCTCAGATCAGTGTCGCGCCGTCTTACAGAAATGCGTGCATTCTCACATAATGATACTCTCATGATGCCCTTATCCTCTCAAACAAACTATGTACATACCATTTAGCCACGTACTTACGTTTAGCTCATATCCGCACACGCAAATATCTTCGTATCTCGGTTTCGAGGCTATTTGAAGCATTCACCTTTAACCTCTTCTAGAGATCAAACGAGGTCTTCAAAAGTGAACTGTCAAATTAAGTCAACTGTTTGTTTAACACGCAATCAGCCAGCAATAGAGACATTTTAGGCAATATTGCAGACGTTCAAGGTTTATCTTGGTTTGTCAGACTTTTCAGGCTTTAATGCATTCCGCATAATTTGAATGACGCCAGATTTGGTTCCAGCACAAATAGCTATAACAGTTTATGCTATGTAATTGTCACGGAATTGTCTAAACTGCTTTAAAGTTTCTATCATTTGTTATGCCCTTACCGCCAGAATGCTTCTCGTTATCTTGCAATGTATTAATTACTTCTACATTCAGGGGCAGGAAAAAGGATTTAAAACTACTAGAAATCGTTTTGATTAAAAAATGTATAAGAACTCGCACACGTTCCTAACGGCTAAGGCCAAGGCTAATGTGACAGAATGATCTCGACTTTTAAAACAGAAAATATGAATAGATCTAATCATGGATGCGTGTGTTTAGTTGTATTATTAACTAACAACAGCCCTTTTTAGTTACTTTTTCGGAGTCAGCTGAGTGTCAGTGAGCCTAATTTAGCCATGACGGTGGGAATAAAAGATAATGACAATTTATTCTGTTAGTTCAACGCCGTTTTCTCTATACGTCATATAGAATATTAAATCATACTCTTAATCATGGCAACCCAGTAAAAACTCGGGCTTGGTCCCCAACGTATAATTTAGCAGGTTCGAACCTAGCTCTCCTCCCCTTCCTCCCTCCTCCTTATCCTTCTTTCTTTTACCAAGTGTCTTCATTCAGAAGTAATGTAAGCGATATTAAAAAAAAATTCGCTTACAAGCTTCGGCTTTATTACTTTAACTTGAAAGCCTTAACCATCTTTGACATCTTTTTCGGTGGATAAAAATGAGCAACTCCGAGGAACAGGAGGTGGTCCTCAATGAAAGTGACTTTTTGAAATGAAAACCTTAGTACAGGGCAGACATATCAGAAGGTGATCTTAGATTAGCATTTATATAATTTCTGGAAATCCGTTCCAACTTCTGTTTCCTTTCATTTTTTCGTATATAATTTTGTAAAAAGAAAGTGCTTTGTTCTCTCAAGACAAAGCGGCGTAATTTCTGCCCACATCTTTCCTCCACAGAGATAATCTCCTGCGATAACTAGATGTAAGCAGATGCATGCTGGTGGGAAAGTAAAAAGAGGAAGAAAAGATTAAGACAAGTAAAGAGTCGGTGTAGGCTTTCTTTCACGCACTTCTCCCAATTTCAGTGCTTCTACCTTATTCCTTATGCTATTAACAATAAGCTGTAATTCTTGTTAACGAAGTTTTAATGTAGTTTATATTTCTTCTGAATGAACGACGACAGCTTTTTTCTTCAGTTACCAGAAATGTGGCCTGGCTCGTTTATTTGATTCCTTCATCTTTAGTGCCCTATTTTTTAATATATAGATAAACAAAGTCGAGCGAAGGATATTCTTCAGACAAGAATAATGGAAGGCGGAAATTTATGAATGCGCATGTGTAAAGCGGCATCACGCTTGGCGTTTTTATAATGGGAAATAAAGTTTACAGAGAACAGGATACGAATTTCTATCTATAGAAAATTTGAGATTATGTTGAGTCTTAGGATAAAGTTTATTTTGGGACAAAAATGTTATGGAATATAAGTTGAGCTGTCTAAATGGCTGTCTCATCCACAACTCGCGAGTTCTGTCTTTCCTTATTTTAATGGAATTTACCTACGATTTAGTGTTTTCCCAGCAGGGTTAACATAAACATACAGCGTGTCTTCTTTTGCAGTGTAAGACGTATTTGTTTTATTATGGATTTAAACATTTCAATTCCCCTTTCTTCCTGTTTTGAGATTTTAGACTCGTGCCATCTTTGTGAATTTATCACAACAAGTGTAGATCTAATACAGGGAAACAAGTAGATACAGGCCGTTAAAACTTTTCTTTATTAGTTTGGTTATTGCAATAAGGATATTCGTGTTGTGTTTCTTGTGACTTGTCTAAACTTGTGCAGGATTAACTATGAAATACCGGTTTAATAATTAGTTGGAATCTGTATTGTTATCCTGGCATTAAGGGTCAAGCTTATAAGGCAACAGAATTACGCTATTATGTTAGAAAACAACAATTGAAAAGGGGAAAAAATTAACAAACCACAACAAAATGATAGATTTACCTCATTTTCAATTTAGAATGTGAACAAAAGAAATTTCATTCAAAGAAGAAGGAAAGCATACTTGTAATAATGTTATTATGTAAATCGTCGATTCATAATTCGACGCTAACTGATCGTTGTTGATAATTGGATTAGTCAAATGAAGCATAATTGAACCTTACCAAAAATCTTAATAACATTGGCTCGTGTTTACATTCCTGCTGCTGAAAGTTATAATAATATCGTGTGATTAATTTATTACATATCATTTTTACCATGCTCCGATGATTTTGTTATTAACTTTCATATCAAAATAATATTCACAATGATAATGATAATAAATACATGTTATTTAGCGTTTTCCTCCGTTTTTAAAGATAAGCTTAAAGCTTAAATCATTACAATAATACATTGCTTATTTATTGATGATGTGATCAATCTATAAGTCATAGGTAGCTAGAGAAAACAAAAACCTCTTCATTTTTTTTTTTTTATCCCAAAGAAGAACTATTTTTCTTTTGGCTTTATTTCAAGGACAGATTGAAATAACAGAGATGACAACCTCAGATCAGTGTCGCGCCTTCTTGCAGAAATGCGTGCATTTCAAAACGAATTGATTTTGCAATTATAAGCTTTCCCTGACGTCCGTCCACCAAGTATGAAATCGTCAGACGGGGAACGGATAGCTCAGTAGGTTACGGCGCTGGCCTACAAAGCCAGAATGGTCGCGAGTTCACGCTGGATTCGAGTTCGAATCCCGGTCAGCGCAGGTCTTTCGTTGAAATCCGATTTTTCGTATTTCTTCGGTTCCCTTATCCTGTGGTAGGCAGGATATAAGTGTCTAGTCCTATCGGAGCCGGACGATAAATTCGGAGGTCCCATGTGCCTTTTCGCCCCAGTCTTGACTGCCGAAGAGGAAGCAGCTCCTGGCCGATTCTCCAGGTTTGATTTATTTGTATGCTGATTGCTACTGATATCATATGTTTGACGATTGCTGGTATACTTTGAAGACCATCACCACAGTCTATCCTAGACTCAACTACTGTATCTGTGTGACGAGAAGACAAAGGCCGCCCTAGGAGAGGACCGACAAATATATTTTTTTCTGGTGTGCGCCGAGGGAGGACGATCCTTTGATCGCTACACCACAGACTCTGAACCAGAAGAGAAGACAACTCAACCTAGGAGCAGAACCATACAATTATTTCCCTGGCATGCGCCGAGAGAGGACGACCCTTTGAGGTGACAAGGTCTGCTACTGCCTCCCCCCCCCCCCCCTTCTTTACGAAGACAACTGTGTGAAGATCACCGCTCTACTATTGTGCTTGGCTTTGCGCCGAGGGGTAGGAACGGATCTGAGACGACCAACTTGTGTTATTTCATTGAGGATTCTGCGACCATAGGAAGTCTCAGACGTCTTGTGAGTTGGCATTAATTCAGTTCCCTAGATCCAAACTTTATTTTTAACCCGCACGGCATATCATTTATTTCCTCCCCTCCCTCCTCACCATCTTCACAGAGGGTGAAATCCAGTAGGACGTAGAAGACCAGATGGTCCTAAACCACCTGCCTTACATTAGGCTCTTTAATTTATTAAGACCTTCATCCATTCCTCTCTCCACTGTATCACCGACGTGATACGCCCCATAGGGTATAGGCAAAGCAGCACCAAGCTGCCAGGCTATAGCTAAAACTACTTACTAAATAGGATAGAAAAGACTAAATGAGGCAATAGATAGACAGAGTGGTTGATAAGCTCTCATATACTTAGATTTCGGGAATAGGTAGCCACTAGGGACGGGAACGGGAAGGTTAAAGTTAAAGGGTAGCTATAGGTAAGGGAAATAATACATGGTAGAAGTAAGAGGTTTTACCTCAAAGGATAGGACAACCAAACGACACACACTAAAGAGCAAGCACACGCTTAAAGTATACAGGAGTGTACATAAACTCCATAACACAACAAGACCTCTACCAAGTCTAAGATAGGCAAGTCCTTTTATTACTAACGTTAATATTAACCCAACAAGGCAGCCCTAGGCGCCGCATACTCCCCTCCCCCTTAAAGTAGAGACATAAAATATAACAGGCAGCCCAGTGTGCCATTTAAGCATAAATCCAGGCAGCCCCGGTGCGCCAAACAATATAATATAATTAAAACATCTACAGACAGCCTAAGCGCCTCTAACTCTGCTTTTAATTTTAAACAATCAATCAAATTCAAGTATTACCAGCCCCGATGCGCCAATAAACAATACTTAATAATAATAAATTAAAATCGAGCTTTTATAGACTGATATCAAAATATCGCATTACTAAGTAGCTCAAAGCACTGACAATTTAACAACCAATCAAATTCAAGCATAATTTCAGGCAGCCCCGATGCGGCAATTATCAATACTTAACAAAATAGAACGGACGTTATCAACAAAGCTGCCCACATGACGCAATCGTTTTCTCCTATCTCTCTCGTCTCGTCCGTCAACAAAATTTCTCCAATCCCTCCTACTCCTATCCTTGCAGAACTCGGTCTTTCCTAGCTCCTCAAGAAGGTTTCTTTTCCAGCTCGCCTTTGGCCTTCTTCTTTTTCTTTTTCCGGATGAATTCCAATGTAGGGCTGTTCTTGTAATGTTATCGTCTCTATTTTCTTTTGCACATTTCTTTGTCGATGGCTTCTTCAACTTCTTGACCTGTTTTCCCCCCATACTTCTTCGTTTGTGACTTAATAATAGTAATAGACATATTTTCAACTATACACATTAATTAAATTCTTTTTTACAAGCTTATTTTCTCTCAGAACCATTCTGCTCCATCTGATATAAATGTCCGTAGCATTGAGGATTATGAAATTTAGGGAGATATAATATAAAGAATGTTAGGCTTAGTTAGATAAAATAAGGAAGCATCAAAGAGTGAGCAGGCAGATAGACAGAGAAGACGGATAGCAAACAAAATTATTATATATATGGCGCCTCATGAGGAGACGTAAATCTTTTTTTAAATTTGTTAACTCACAAATAAAATCTCTTTTGTCGTCAAGCTCTTATCTTATTATAACTTTTTCTAATATTGATAATCCGCATCATGGTACCACCAGGCCTATCGTTCTCAAAATGCTATTTCAATACTTATTATCAATAATATTATTAAGATAGTACTTTCTACCTTTATGTTATTTATCAATAACTTTATCAAATCTTCTGGTGAAGAGTACCATCATCTGATAAGAGAACGCAACTGACTACGGAGTTCCAGAAAGCAAAGGAAACGTGAAGGTAGGATAGACCAAAGATTTTCCAAGATCAAGATCAATCCCTTGCTCCAATTTCAGCTCGGAATCGATGCATTGATAGTGCCGGCCATCATTATTGGATTACATTATCAATGAGCAAAAGGCTCGAAGCTCAAGGGAAATACAAGGAGGAAAGGTACTCCCATCGAGATTGTACTCTGTAGTACTCCTACCAACAAATATGGAGAGCGTGATCTACTGCTTTTTAAATCAACGTGAGCAACTCCGCAGTTTTCCCTTTTTCCCCTTATCTACGCGATAGATGCGAAACCACGGTCGTTTAAGATCTTAGATCTCTGCAAATTGTTTTCTACTAGAAAACCACAACATTATGCTCACGGTGTTTAAAGTTTAGATGCGGTAAATTTATAGTCTAGGGGTTAGTGGGGTTAAATATTGCTAGATAACTAGCACAAGTGTGTGGTCTGTGGTTAATGGGGTAAAATATTGCCATGTAATTAGCGTAAATTTATAGTCTGGAGGTTAGAGGGGTTAAATATTGCTAGATAACTAGCGCAATTTGTGGTCTGTGGTTAATGGGGTATAATATTGCCAGGTAATTAGCGTAAATTTGTGGTATGTGGTCAGTGGGGTATAATATTGCTAGGAAATTAGCGTAAATTTGTGGTATGTGGTCAGTGGGGTATAATATTGCTAGGTAATTAGCGTAAATTTGCGATCTGTGGTTAGTCAGTTTCAACATTGCTAGGTAATAAGCGTAAATTTATGGTCTGTGGTTAGTGGGGTTTGATATTAAAATATGTCGGTAATTAACGTAAATGTGTGGTCTATGGTTAGTGGGGTTTAATATTTGTAGGTAATTAGCGTAAATGTGTCGCCTGTGGTTAGTGGGGTTTAATATTGCTAGGTAATTAGCGTAACTTTCTGGTCTATGGTTAGTAGGGTTTAATATTACTAGGTAAATAGCGTAAATTTGTGGTCTGTGGTTAGTAGGGTTTAATATCAGAATCAGAATCTTTAATTATCTTGTTTTGACAAGAAATATTATATTGCTAGGTAATTAGCGTAAATATGTGGTCTGTGGTTAGTCGGTTTCAATATTGATAAGAAAGTAGCGTTAATAAATTCTGGTCTGTGATTAGTAAGTACACTGAAAATAAAACAAGGTTAAACTCAATATTTACAGACAAAATTGATTCTCTAGGATTTGCTCAGGTAATAGATTTTGCTATAAGAGAACAAAACATATTAGATCTGTTCTTAATAAATAACTCCATCCTAATTACAAAAAAACAAACAAAAAACAACATTTTAATTCCAGGACTAGATGACCATGAAGCAGTTGTAATCCAAAGTAATATTATACCTAACAGAAAGAAAACGACTCCACACAAAATTCTCCTATGGAAAAATTATAATCTTGATGAATTAAAAACAGATGTCAAAAACGTTTCTGATAAATTTAAACATAGATATAATACAAATGATGATATTGAAGAAATGTGGAATCATTTAAAGGAAAATATACAGGAAATGGTAAACAAGCATTTACCAACTAAAGTTGTTTCAAAGAGATATCAATAACCATGGTTCACAACAAAAATATATCACTTATCGCGTAAAAAAAAAAGGTGGTTTAGAAAAATGAAATCTTGTAACTCAGAAAAAGTAGAGAAAAAATATAAAGAAATCAAAAAGGATATCCAAATTGAATTTAGATTAGCTCATGCAGAATACATCAAAAATATGATTTGTGAAGATAACAATAATAAACAAATATGGACATATATCAAAAGTAAAAGACAAAAGCAGGTGGGCATTACAGATCTTACACTAACAGATAAGAATAGAATGATCCAAGATAAAAAAACAAAACAAAGCTTATTTGCTAAATAGCCAATTATCATCAGTTCTCTCAAACCCTGAACCCAAAATAGAATGTAAAAGACCAAAAACAAACTTCAGTGAAATGGAGCCTATCAAAATATATAGAGATGGTATACTAAAGCCATTACTTAACATCAAAGAACATAGGGTAACAGGCCCAGATGGTATACCAGGTAGATTATATAAGAACCGCACAATCTGGACCATTCCTCTAATATCGCCGTAGCTTTAGAATCATGTCTATTTACTGATACATTTTCTTTTATTTCGTGAGCTACGTTTCCATAAAAAAAATTTAATACGACTACGAATACCTTGTTAGGCTAAAATCTTCGATTATTATTTAAGACTGTCACAGACAAGAATTACACAACGTGCAATGGATAGCAGATTGGGAAGAGGAAATGATTTTCGTTTAGTCCTCATACAACATAATAAACCTCTCTTTTCTCCAACCCTCAATCCCCGCCCAGCATAATTGCCTACAAATAAAGACATACGCGTACTTATGTATCTTAACTATTGTGTCTTGAGTTTGGTTGCATTGTTTATAACTACCTTAATTATTTTATTACCAAGTCTCACAAACATAATGTGCTAATAACTTAAAACGGTTTCCTCGCGGTAAACCACGAAACGATCGAAGTTGACTATTCTTTGAAAAGGAGGCCATCGCCTTAGAAAGCTCTAAATCAAATTTGGTTATTCCCCTGTACTGAGTTTAGACAGGAATTGGAAAGCTCTGGTAGGAATATAAGAAGCACAAATTATTTTCTTTTAATTAGTCCACGATGTAAGATATTTAATGTCATTATTGTAACTTAATTAATCTGGCAGTAGAAACAATTTACTGACATTTATAGCATTAATTTCACTGATAGTTTAAGGTCTCCGTATATTACTAACGTTTTGAATGAAGTTTTCCACTCCGGAATTTACCCTCTATTTTTTGCCCCAATCAATATTAATTACTAATTTAACTGTAAAATTATATGTTAACTTTAAAGGAAAACAAATCAAGCAAATTAATTGTTGACTGATTCGACGTCAAGCAAGCTGACCAAGATCCAATTACCTACTTACCTTCAAATTGGTCTCGTACTCCGAGAACTTGTCCAGCGTGAAGGACAAAAGTCCTTTGCAGACCGTTAACTTCCAATCTCCCTTCGCAACCTCTGTCCTGTTGATAGAGGTGTGTGAATACTCACTCTAAGGCTGGCAGAATAATATCGACTTTTTCTGCAAAAAAATAACTGCAAGCATGATCCGCCATGATGGCGTGAATTTCCGTTCATAACAGCTCATGTAGCTTTTGTCCAGTCCATTATGTGTCAGTGGACGAAGTTTTGTTTGCCATTACGGACCCAATAGACAATTATTCTACATCATAAATAATATATTCTGGATCATTCTGTTCCTATGGCCTTAGCATTGCCCTTGATCTCTTAACAATACTAGGGATAGTATTACGATAGGAATACCTGATATATTGTTAGGGGCTTAAATATAATATGATTACCAATTTTAATAATGCATGTTAGTGACTGCACCACTTAACTTTCATTCATTGATTGCGCTTCCTTTCAAGACAAAAGCTTTAATTCTATAAATAACAGCTTTTTTTTTTTGCTTTTTTTTTTTTTCGTTTAATCATCTACATTCCCTCAATTTTGGTTTCAACATGGTTATAACAAATTCACGTCCAAAACGGGAAGCCACTACCATAAACTGTGGCGGACTAATCCATAGAAGTCTGGAATAGTATATCTACAAAGTCAATACACTATAGCTTGACTTCTCTCATTGACTTTTCGTAGAAGGCCAAGATAACATAAATTCATGCACACTATGGTGCCATAACGGATAGTTTTGTAATTTTCTTTTCCAGGCTTTTTAAAAAATTATTAGTCTGCCACTTTGGTAGCTGCAAATAATCTTTCATTTTTAATTACGAATGACTGATTCACATGTACAACTCAATGTAAGGATTGAAACAAATGTTCCACATTACAACTTCCTGTTATTGTTAAGCTTACTTGAAATGAAGACGATCGACTACTTTGGCCATAACTTCAAAAGCTGATTCTTGGAAAAGGAGATTCCTGTCACATCGCAACAAGTCTTTCCTGATAGAGTTCACCACGACGTTGGGATCAACGATGTTGGATGCCGATTGTTTTTGGGGGATTTCAGACGCTACTTCCTCAGACCTGACCTCCTCTTTGACTTGATTTTCATTAGTATGCATAGCATCTTCACTATCGACCATATGCGACTGTAATGAATATGTGGAGCGGATACTTTTCTTGGATGAAACCTTCCACTTAGAGAGGCTTGTCTCTGGTACCGGACGGAAATAATCATCGAGATCAGTGTCTTTCCAAATCCGACAAATTGTTTGATTGAGATGCGAAGAAGTGTGCGATACGGTTCCCAAAGAACATTTTAAATCGATTTTTGCTTTATGAATATGCTCCCCATTATCTGTCTCCTCATTTTTCTCACTAATCTCATCGTCGCTCTCCGTATCATTTTGAAGACAACATTCATTGGCGATCAAATCCCTCAGTTCACCAAGGCGATACACGCACGCACTGTTATAAAACAGCCATTGATTGTTGTGGACAAAAAGATCTGGTCCTTCGATTGTTGCAGGAAATCTTACATCATGCAAAGTCGTTTCTGAGAGGGGCAGATAATCGATGATCTTGTCAACCCTGTGCTTACAAATTGTGTAAGTCTTTTTTGCTAGAAGACACTCCATTATTTTTGATTTAGCAATAACGAGAGGATCGAAGGTTCTTGAAAATCCCCAGAGCCGCAATATTACTGGAGCACCATTTTCCAAGACTGGCTGCGTGTGAAGATACCAATCCTCCGAATAATAGCCAGCTGAGGTCGCTTTATACATGGCAGGCAGGCGATAAACCTCCAAAGGTAAGATCGTCCGACCAGCCGAATCAAAGATAACACGTGTTTGAACAAGTTTTCTAGTGCTAAATGCATCTTTGACTTCTCTCTTCACCCAGCTGAAATGAATCGCAGTCGTTCCTACGTTTTTCATGTAAATCCAACTGACTGCATTCTCTCCAATATTGGCTGTGCAGCCAAGTTCGATGACAATCTCCTTGCCAGGCGTTTGGGTGGACCATGATAGATTCACATCAGAAATTGATAAACTCACTCGACTGTCCTTCACTTCTTGACGAAACGTCTCAGCATCACCCGATCCATAGAATGAAATTTCAGAAGTACTGTCATTTGGCGTAGAGTCCTTATTAGTCCTAGACAGTTGCTTTTTGCTCCTTTTCGAAATATGACTATGTGTTCGTTTAGCCTTACGCAGAGTCTCTTTTATTTTGCGTTGTACCTCGCTGTACCTGTAACCAAGCACTCCAAGATTAGGAATGGAAGGAGCGTCTATCTCGTTCGAATTCTTCCCCATGCCTGTCTTGCTGTTAAAAGGTAAATTCACGCGATCCTTATCAGAGTGTAGGTAAGTTCTCATTTCATCAGTTATTTCCGGGTGGCCAACCCATTCTGGCACATGATCAAAACCCCGTTCACATTTAGTCAGTTGCCATTTTAGAATCCGGTGGTTCCGATCTCGATATAGATTTTCAATAAACACAGAATTTGGTGGGAATATATTTGGCTTGACGCATTCTTTCTGTTTGATCACAGGTATTTCGTTCCCTTTGGGGGTTAGATGAGGCAAGAACTGGTCCCTTCGCAAAAGCAGCTCTTCTCTAGATTTATGGGTATGCTTCATACAATAGTTCTCCATTTGAAGTTGCTTGAGTTTCACCTATGAAATAGAATGAAATAGTAATCAAAAACGTTTCTGTGCATATGTATGGAAGTGGGATGTATGTGTATGTGTATGTGTTTGTGTGTGTGTGTGTGTGTGTGTGTGTGTGTGTGTGTGCATACATGGGGAAGACTCAGAACCGCGTTCGGATCCCCAAATAGGGCCAATCCACAACCTTGTCATTTGAATACCGAAGCTTAATTGGTAATATTTATTTTCTGGCATGGTTCGCACCAAGCACTGTCAATGAAGATTATTTTTAAGCGATTATCGAGGTTGGGGCGAGCGCATCGCCTCAAAGCCTTTACGATCGCACTTCTCTATCTGCAATTTTTCTTCGCGATAACGTTCAATTTGCTCTAGATCTAGACCAAATTTTCTTCTTGGCCTAAGATTCTCGCACTTCCCTAGATTTTAGGTTCGAATACGTCTTGCAATATTTTAGCATTGCGACATTGCTAGCACCCAATCCTTCTCGAAACCATTAAGATTTGGCTCTATCTATCGATCTAGAAATTAATGATGTTTGTTATATTTTGTTCGTTTTTTAAATTAATATTTTGATTCAATTCGGACAGTGATGTAGTTTGTTATAGACCTAATCCATGTCTTGGACAACTTCGACATCTACCGGCGTTAAGAGTAATTGTAATTGAGTGGAGATGGGGGAGGGGGGAGGAGAGTGAGAGAGAGACAGAGAGAGAGAGAGAGAGAGAGAGAGAGAGAGAGAGAGAGAGAAAGAGGAGAGAGAATGAGTGAGTGAATGAGTGAGAGAGAGAGAGAGAGAGTGAGGAGGGGTGGGAGAAGGAGGCTAAAACCGCTTAAGATTAATTCTGCCAAGGCGACCAACCCCTTGACTACGAGAAATGAAATAATGAAGTAGCTTTATAAGATAATTATAGACTTGATTATCAATATTTACGTAGATCTAGATGAAATTACATGTACCATCGAGCCGAATCGGCAAGCCTAGTAAATGTATGTTTTCGTTTTAAGGTAGACCTTTTACATTACGCTTTGGTGCGCACAGGACATGTTTGTGCATTGGCTAGGCTTGTGGATCTGGCCATAGTTGAGAAAGTTGAGCGATAATAATAATATATAGGCTACACAAATTTGGAAGAAAAGGGGAAGAGGAACTGAGTCATCATCCATCTCCAATTTCTTGGTCTCACTAGCTGTTATTTTGTGTTTTTTTAATCATCATGGAAATGTTTTTTGGATTAATGATACACGTGAAAGCTTCCACCTCAACAATTCCGAATAGTAACACCAAATCCTGACCCCCCAGCAGACCTAAAATGACGGGTATAGTGCATTCCAGGTAAGATGGTGTCGAACACTTAAATAGAAAATTTCATATCCTTTAGATTTGATTGCTTAGTGCTAGCATTTCATACACATACTTAAAGTCTGGTGGCATAACGGAACTATATTATCATTATATTCGTTTGCCCTTAAAATAACAAATTGCTATGATCATCATACAATTTTACACTTTATTTGACATCCTATTTATAATAAGGGACACAGTTTTCTACGTGTCGGTCTAGCGTCTTTATTTCTCAACCGATTATGGCTGAAATTTTCTGTGAAGATCAAGAATTCCTTCTGGCCCTTAAAAGATTAAACATATTTTGCTAAGTAGTAATTATCAAATTAAGATATTATTTGTTTCGTTGGCAATTCCTTGCATTCACATTTTTACTACTTCCGACTCTAATCTTTGTCAATGGAAGCTACTTATTTTAGCCTCAATGACTATTCACCGGTAACAATTAGAATCGACAAAGGCCATGTTTTGATATTACTTGGATACTACTTCATCTTGGATACTGTTATTTGATATCAACTACTTGATTGCAATTGCGAAAGACTCGATCCTTCACATAGCATTGCAAGTTCTCAGACCCTGACTGTTTGAGTGGCATGAAATAGTATAAGTAAGACGCAATTGATAAATTCATAGCACAAATTGACAATTAACAATCTCAATTACTAGATTTATTAAAATGATATCGTAATCATTCGTAACTAATGGGTGACAGAAGTTTTATCTGTCCTTCATTACTTGTTTCAATGGCTTCACTTGGTGAGAGTAAAAATGCGTTATGACCAGAAATGTTTAATAAATAACCCTGACAGGTCAGTATTTCCACCCAGGTCCACGAAATATTCAATGCTTAAAATGTTTCTGAATGGTCTATCATTGACCAAATTTCATGTCAATGGTACTTCGTTAGGTGAGTTATCGCCCTTTGAAACAGTTACCATTTTTTTGGGGGGACGCCTCATACATGAAATGCATATCATATTATTATTTGCATAAATATATATTTTTAACCATCATAAAGCGATTTGAGTTTCGGCGAAAGGCGCTGAATAGATATTCTTCTTTTCATTTTCTTTGTTTTTTTTTTTTTTTTTTTTTTTTTTTTTTTTTTTGTCATCATCCTTTCCTATCTTAACGCATCTTATTCCATCTGAAGCAAAGCAGACCTCCTTGAAATGACGAAGAGCTGTCGACTCCTTGTTGCGACTATGTTGCAAGTCATGCTTGAGCAGTCTTGATAAAACTTCTGGTCTCACTATGGCTTTTGTAGTCTTCTGATGGATGTCTCTTTTGGCAGATATTTCTGACAAGGGTTCTGGATTTAAGGCATCGTCGCTAAGAAAACGGTAACCCTCTCCTTTTGATTGAAATAAAGAGATAATATCTTAAAAACTAACTGGGACCATCTATATGGATTTGTTGAAAATAAATGTGCTTTCTTTCAGAAAGGTTATTACAATGATGTTTGAAAGTAAAATGGTGTTACATAAAATAAATGATATATTTAAGATCGATCAGGTCCGTTTTTATGTATGTTTGGTTTGTTAAGCTTTGGGTCTTCCTCAGGCTATGTTTTCTTTGTTTTATTGATACCGTTTTTGGAAACTTCATGGCATAGTCTTAGATTTGATGGGTTTTAAAGAACCAAATTCGAAACTGCTCAATTATTCTTCAACATATTGAATTTGACCCTCAGCTCAGTATACCAACCACCCGCCCACCTGCCCCCTGCCCCTCCCCTCTTTACCTTAACCGATGTATTTTGAGAAAGTTGAGCGATAATACCTTTCCGACGAAATATAATTTATTACACCAGGACGACTCCGAAACTATCATGTTGTTCAAAACTTGCAACTGAAAATTACACCTGTGAAGACACCGCTCACAAAATTTTAGAATTAAATTTTCATGCATTCAAATATTGAGCAAGAAAATTTACTCCGATTGCTCCACTCGACTCAGGTATAAATGAGTACCGCTTTTTAAAACAAACAAATTGAAATTTATTGTATTTATTTAGTTTCATTATTATGTATAATTATAATTGCATCAATTAATGATTGTATATGTAAGACTGATTTCATAACATGTATGCCATTGTAAAAGGAATTTTCACATGTGGATAAAATATAGGAATAAAATGACAAATGACAGAAAAACAAAAAGAACTTCAAAAAGAGAATTGGCCCACACATCACTTTGACATATTATTAATAATGTCCTATTTTGTGTATATTGTTAAATGTTTAAAATGATTTATGTCGGCTTGAGACTTCTCACTTATCTATAATCAAAATTGAATTCCAAATATATCGTCGATGGAATCACAAAATGGCGTATACCACATGTATGCTTATTTTGAGATGAAATTGTTCATACATTACGTTTTATGACCAGTTAAATAGCCATATCGATATCATTATTATTAAAGAAGTAGAAATAAAACACTTGTGGCGTATACAGATGTCAGACCATCATTGCCCTCAAGAAGATATAGGTATAGCTACTTACGCCACTTCGTTATATCTCAAAAGACCATTGGCTTCACTATGATAGCAAGCTGGTTCTTCGTGCGATATTACTGTCTTACATTAAATATACATGATTCTCAAATTAGTTAACGTAAATATAGATATGGACATAAATATATCAGAATTCTACCTCAATATCGATCTATTTAAATCTAGATCTATCCAGATTCTACAAATATTCTATTTAGATTTACACAGAATGTTGAATTAGATCACATGAATCAGAGTATGTATAATTTCCAATTGTAAAGATCTAGATTAAAGATCTAGATAATAAATGTAGATCTAATAGATCCGCAATGTTTGATCATATTTACGGAAGATGTGTCAATTTAGAAATAAGTGTATGTGCTGGATTTTCCATGTTTATTGTTTATTTTTATGTTTATTTTTATTATTATTATTAATTTGTTTGTCAAGCACTAGCTCTAGATATAATAACTAAAGAGAATTCAGTCGATGAGAAATTATTTCATGTTAAAATGTAAGTATTTTAATCTATTTTTGTGTTCCTTTTTCTCTATTACAGAAATAATAAAATGGATCTAAATGAAGAAAGTTCTTAGGAGGATCTCATATCCCTACTTTAAAATTACTGTGAAAGAAGCTCAAGGAGGATAACGCTCAAGGAATGGATAGACATGGGCTTAAAGGAACATTAGAATTTAATGACAACTTCAACAATGCATTAACTTTGACACATGATAACCAGGTTTGATTTGAGAAAGGATCTGAAAGCCATGTTTGAATTATCGAAGATTTTGAAGCTGATCCTACCTTTGATTTCGGCAGATGCGAATTGCGACATTGCAACAAAGATGTGAGAGCTGCATGTAAAAACTCCGATCCCTTGTGTTGTTATGATCATGCCATGAATACATGCTACCAGCCAACATAGTCAAAAAGAGCAATGCATTAACTTTGACACATGAAAACCAGGTTTGATCTGAGAAAGGAATTGAAAGCGATGTTTTCAATTATCGAAGATTCTGAAGCTGATCCTACCTTTGATTTTGGCAGATTCGAATTGCGACATTGCAACAAAGATGTTAGAGCTGCATGTGAAAACTCCGATGACTTGGGTTGTTATGATCATGCCATGAATACATGCTACCAACGTAGTCAAAAAGAGAACAAGAACGCCATTCTAACTGAGTCACCAAAAGGAAGATATCCCCTCAACCAGTGATTCAAATGTTTCTGACGAATTTGGCATCGTACCGGATGTAGCTCATGCTGCTGTTTCTTGCCAAGAAGATTTTACCGTGGAAGGTTGTGAAAAGAATGGAATAAATACATGTACGCGTTATGTGAAGAATCAACAAATATGAAGCGGCAAAATTTAGACGAAATTCTGGCAAACAGTATGTCAGCCCTTATACATAGAAATCTATACCAGCGGGAATGATCGGACCAAGGTGTAATGGCGAAACCTGCAAGAAATTAGGAATAGATTGTTTATCCACTGATGACAATTAGAGAAAAGTGATATTTCATGGATATTATGGACTGTCTGACTACTTACAGCGTGAATTTCTGGCAAGGCATGTACAAACGAAAGAGGTAAAACGAAATTATGTAGGTGAAAGTTCACGCCGTCTAAAGACCAATGTATATTACCGAACCATTAATGGTAGCCGTGTTCAGGTTTGTAAAAAGTTTTTTCTGCAGACATTGGATAACTCTGAGAGAACTGTCCGCAGTTATTTCAAAAATCATAATATGCGGCATATTAGAAGGAGAAAATAGAGGGAGGGGGACAATCAACAGCAGTAATGGAAAGAGATCGAAAAATTCGCCGGAAAATATCCTTTCATATTGACCGCTTTCCAACAGTTGAAAGTCATTATTGTCGGGCTGGTTCAACCGGAGAGTATCTTCATCCACATTTGACCATCCGAAAAAATGTATGAAATGCATGTCAGTGAAAGTGCTGATAATTCTGATAAGCCGAGTATCAAAACATATAAAAACGTTTTCAAAGAAAAGCAATTGGCATTTCATCGACCAATAAAAGGCCTACGCTCCCAGTGTTTGAATTACAGAGATGGAGACAATCTCGTCAAGGATAAACTGAGCAAACTGAGCGAGCGGTATGAAAAACCTATTGCTAAAAAGAATGCGGTACGCAAAATTAGGGAAGTCTGCAAGCTGACAACAAGGCTTTGTGTGCTTCATTCGATCTGCAATAGGTCTTTAACCTGCCTCAATCATTTGAAAGCGACCTTTTCTACAAGCGGCGTTTGTCCAATTATACCTTTACATTTTACAACGTTGCAAACAAATTAATGCTACACTTGGCATGAAGGACAAAGTAGTCGAGGCAGCAGTGAAATATCCACTTGTGCCTACAAGGCCGTCATCAATTATGACAAAAGTGGAGTGAAAAATGTAAATCTCTTTGCGATGGATGTCTATGAAAAATAAATATGAAAATTCAATAATTGCTACAATAATGCTGTATTTAATAAAATCATCCAATTTCGAGGACATATCCATGAGGTTTTTTGAAACTGCCCATGGCCAGAATGAGGGAGATTTTGTTCATAACACTATTAGTAAGGCCATGAAATGTGCTGGTGATTGCAAGTCTTACCTGTCTTCAAACTCGCTAGACTATTAAAGCAACCATAATCAATTAACCCTCTAGAATACAAAGACTTTCTGGATTTCAATGCGTTGTCAACAGACCTGCGTACGCAGTCCTTGAAGAACGACAGTCAATCTAGGACAGAAGCTGTCAGTTGGAGTTAGAGCGCCATGATGGAGATCAGAGTAACGAATGAACACCCCAAGATGTTTTTCTTCAAAACAAGCCACCTCGACACCGAATATCAAAAGGCCTCACTACCATGATCACAGCCATTAGGAGGGGAATATCTCTTTTCTGTCAAAGCGTTGAACACAGAGCCAAGAAAGATATCAAAAGACATTTTTTGTCTTGTGTACTGGTGATTGTACGAGTAGTGCCATTCGATCAGAAGAGCATAAAACATTTTATTAGTCATTACCTCATTATTAGTTTGATACGGTACTGATACTGTTATTCTTCATTGTGTTCAACTGGATGTGACCCAACACAGTGTTTCCTTACAGATATTATAGCTATTAGTGTCAATTTTTTTAAGTGCTGGTCAAAGTTAATCATCCTATAAAATTGACTGGTGATAGTAATGTTATAGTTAATAGCTTCGAGTCATTTGTGATTTGGTCTATACAATTGAAATTGTTCAAAGTTTACCTTTTATAATTGTTTCCCGGTTGTGTTGATTTGTTTGCAAACCAAGCGATTTTCCCTTTCATTTTATTTTTTACTTTGACAACATAACGGTATTACGTTCAATTCTTATTAAGTCTTGATACAATTTCGTGATGATAATACTCCTTTAAAAATCTTACGCGAGATTCTTACGCGAGAGAGAGAGAGAGAGAGAGAGAGAGAGAGAGAGAGAGAGAGAGAAGGGGGG
>JASKDV010046511.1:0-15870 GCA_032466395.1 Aegires albopunctatus | reverse complement strand
AACAACAACTTCTTTCTCCTGGTACACGCCATGTCTGATGATAGAATGTCGTGGAAATTGTTCGTTGTTAACGTGGTTGATATTACCACGGACGATACAGACGATTTCAGTTGTCAAATCGTCCGTTCTTAACGTGGTCTTACCCTTACACTTCAGCTCGCCGACCACAAGCTCCAATCATGAGCTCACATTTCCGATATAGGCTCGGTTTGGACGAACAGACATGACCTCTTGTGTCAGATGTGTCAATCATTGGTCCATGTGTGAAAAATAGGCTTTAAACTGCCATTTTCTTACAAAGCTTTTCAAAGGCTTGGATTGAAGCTCCTAAGCCCTCTCTCACTCTTTCCATTAATGAAGTAGATCTAATATCTATGTTGATATAATACTATAACGAGGGGCTCATTAACATTGCATAAAAATATTACGTGAATTCCTCCAACCCTCCCCATATACTCTCTCAAACTTGGTACACCACATCCTCTGCGCACACATTCACTCACCTATTGCTTGGAGGCTAACCTGTGGTCTTCGTAGAGAAATGATCTAGTACAGAAGTTTGAATGCATCATTGGTCATTGGCAATGCATCAGTATATTATTGACGCTAGATGTCATCAACGCTTAATACTTTATGTAGCCTACCTATTAAAAATTGGTTATTGAATAAGATGAGTAGGCTTACCACATCACTAAAACATTTATTGTATTAATTGAGGCAAATATATCATGGCGTCATAAAACCAGTCCCTCGATTTATCGCTACCTGGCCAACTAGGTCACACTGACCTCCTTGCGCTCATGCCATGACCAGGTCACTGACTGCTTCTTCGTTTATTATCGCTGGTGTTTACGGGAGGAGTAAATAATTTGCTTTGCTTTGTACGGCTCTATGGGTGTAACAACGGATCAAAATCATCTGAAAACGATGTTGTTTTATTGCCAAGGAGCTGCCCTTCACACTTACTAGTTTTTGTAACATATAATGTGCCTTACCACTTTTATAAAAGGGGTACAAGTTTTGGTCAAATAAAATGAAATATTGAGCTTAATCTTATATATCTTAAACAATAATAATAATGACAATTGTCCACACATAAGAGTTTTAATTATTATTTACAATGAAAATGAAGATATCCATAAAGATACTCATATAAAAATATCTTTTCCCTCATCGTTTTGGACTTTGTAATGGACCTTGAGATTTTTTTCAAGCATACCATGATTATCCAATACAGAAAAATGCATAACACTTACACACATTATAATGAACACGAAAAGAATTTACAATTTATACAACAATTTTACAGAGGGATTTGCATATGTAACAATTGAGAATCCATAACGAATTTTAGTTGTTGTATATAATTTTAAATGCCTTGGGCCCTTTTTTGTAGACGAGCAATAATATAATTGTCTGATGACAGTTCTCCGTCCCCTACTCACAAGTAGCCCAAGCCCAAAATTGTGTCGTTTAATACGCGCACCGCACATAATTATTATAATATTATTAAGCCTTCTTCTCACTATTTTTATTTAATAAGCAATATTATTAGAAGCCAGATCTAGATATCTAGATCTAGATCAATCTATTATTTAATCATTATCAAGTAAGTGTTTGGCCAGAAACATTTTTGGGTTGAAAAGGCTTTATTTTTTAAAATTTAGGAAGACAATTATTTATAATAGTTCTAGGCCTGTTTTGTTGAATATCAGCTGATTGCTGAACGTGGAGCCAAAAATAAAGGAGGAGAGAAAGAGAGAGATTATGACCTGCAGCTAATTTTACAAGCGAAGTGTACCACATGGATATTATTATGAGATAGAGATAGATCTAGATCATAGACAGTATGTAGAGCCCAAAATAAGGAAGGAATGCGAGAAAGAGAGAGAGAGAGATTATGAATGATCTGCACGTATTGTTATAAGCGAAGCTGTAACGGACCGGCTAGCAATGTTATAAACGCTAAATTTACCAACGCAGTTGAAGGGTAATGGGCAGAACTTTCAAAGCTAAACGTTGGCAATATTATTAAAACTATAACTATGAGTAAAGTAACCCTGCATGACTAAATGTGGAACTACTTTATATAAAAATCGGTTAACATTTTCCGTTACAAGCTGAGATGTAATGTAAAGACTAAGACTTAGAAAAATAAATATTCCTCTGAAACTATTATTGAGAGGACATTGAAATTTACACATAACAACCATGAAAGGTCGGACTACTACAAGAGGAACTACGAAAGAAGGCACTAGTATATGTGGAGTTTTTATGTAATTTGATATTAATTCACAAACAATAAGATAAAAAAGGATAATTTTCACGCACATTTGAAATAATTATATAAATATCTCCGAAATCACAAAAGATAGAAAGATGAAATTTTCACAGTACACAAGATCTGATGTTATTCGCTACGAGGCAAAAGTGACTTTAAAATAGGTGCAAAACTAGGAGAGATAGATTGATAGAAAGAGGTGAATTAGGGCAATTTTTCCGTCAAATCTCGCCAATGCAATCGGATATCACGAAGGTGCAGCTGATCACCATGACCCCATTCACCAGTTACGCCGAGGGGCGTGGCTGATATATGGCTCTACAGGTGGTTTCATCTAAAGAGTAACGTTGACTGATTAGAAATGATAAAAGGAGGAGGGAGGTAGAGTTCATAGTAAATGTGGTATTAACATTATATTCACTTACATCAAAAAAGGATTATCCTCTCTTATCGGTCACATACAGGTGGTGCTGAATGCCATCAATTATCGCCATGTCTAGGTATTGTTAACTTTAGTGCCGTATCAATGAGCTCTCTGTGTGGCATAATTTTAACATTGATGGCCATGAGCTATCCAGGATGGTTGGTGTTGTATTCTGTCAGTTTGATCTTTAGAGGAATAACATGCATGTCCAATAAACCAACAAATTGTCTTATGTTACTCAAACTTTGAGTTTTGAGTCTGTGATTTTCGATTAATGATTTTAGAACCAATATTATTTACCTCATCCTTTCTTAGCATTATATTTGATCAATGGTTAGCACTTGAAGTTGTGACAACCTTTCCTTACAATTCCTTGCTCTTAGCCTAGATTCTAATTATCTATAGGCCTGCTTATATATTTACTGTCTTTATTTAACCGGATCTAGATCCATAGTACTATTGCTCTATTCAGTTATCTTCTAAGTTCACATTTGAATGAGTTACCATTGTAGGATTATGCCATATTCATAGGTCCTCATGCAATATCAAGTATAGATCTAATAGATTGACGGGGATATATCCATTGGGCAGATGATTGATTATTTTCCTTTGTGTTTTGTTTTAGAAGAAAACGTGTCACAGATCTTTTGAAGCTTTATGGGCCTAACGTTTTCATTTATGTATTACAAAACTTCAATGTTTTTGTTTGAAAAAGCAATGTTTGTTTAGCATATAGATCTATATAATAAATTTTTATAATATATTATTTCTTTTTTTTTTTTTGTCTTCTCTCATCAGCTTTTAAACAAATGAAATTGAGCGCTACAAAGTAACGGAAAACCATGGCATGACACATTGAGAACTATACTTCTTTATGAGTGAATGGATTGTGTTGAATATGTGACTCATGCTGTTACCAGGGCTTTGAAAATAGACAATCATGGATGGATATGAAAAGAGTTGACTCTGGCAAAGTTTGGACTTAAGAAAGTATGGAACCTGATCCGACTTATATGTTAGATTTTAACATAGTGTTTACCTATAAAAGTATTAAATAAACTGACTTAACATGATTAAAGGCCAAGCAAATGGTATGATTCGTTTGTAAAACCTTTGTCAAGAACTTACTTACTTACTTAGACTGAGATCCTTCTGTGCGGCCTGGTACATTGGGCAGCAAGTTTCCTCCATCTCAGTCTTGTCTATTGCACATAACCTTAGCTAAGTGCCAGCTTAGTTGCATTCTTTCCAAATCCCCTGCAAATGTCCTCCTCCCCCAAAAGGCGCAGGTTTTAGCTAATGTTCACTCCATGGCCGAAGTCACGAGGGCACCAGCTATCTGACAGGTGGTATCAATCCATAACGGCGATATCGGCTTAATAGCACGATAAGATGCATTCGATAAAGCGATCATCACACTTATTGCACGATGCATCCAATGTTTATAACAACATCACTTGATAATTCTTTCCAAAGTCTTCTTAAGGTTAAAATAGGATGCTAACCGTTGTAGAAACCATTATAATTATATGGGTCATGAAAGTTACTTCTTTGGGGGAAATTCACCGCAGTGCCCTGTACGACCTGCTATCTCTCAGGCTTACTGGTTGAGTGTTACTGCCGTAAGATACTTGAGATCAAGCATCTCTACAAATTCAGGGCCTTGATAAAGTTTTTAAATAATGAAATCCAAGGTTTTGAAAAATATGAAAAAGCCCTCCCCTAAAGTATTAAAAACAGAACAGCAAAACATAAGTAAACAATGTTGACTTTAATTTTCTTGATTTTTCTTGTGAGTAAGATTTGCATTTTAAATTAAACCAAAAAAATTGTTATGTTTGTTATTTCTATTCAGGCTGGAATTGGTGAAGATCTTATTCAATAAAGATGTCTACTACTGATGCTGAGATGGAACTAGAGCAGCAACAACTCCTCATAGACCAGCTGAAAGCCCTTGTGAGAGAAAGAGATGAAACTTTGCAAAACAAAGAAAAGGAGCTGCAGGTGACAATTTATAAATTATGCAGATCATGTTGTCATCAATTCCTTTAAAAGCAGCATATTTCTTTTATCAGGACTGCCTTTGATATATTTTTTTTGAATAACATAGTTCCTTTTCATGAAAAATGAAAGCTTTATTTTAAACAAATCAGTCTATTGAAAACTGTCGCCAATTATAAGTAATTTCTTATATTCTGCCCTTGAGGATGTATTTCACCGTTTTACATCAAACAAATAAATTTTCTGCAGTTTAACTTCTTAACTAATACATACAAATTATGGAAATATCCAATTTTTAAATCTGTTTAGGAAACAAATGCAAAGCTTTCTAAGCTCCGTCTTCAAGCAAAGGCCAAAGCTGTGAAAAAATCTCAAGCTGGAGCAAAAGCCGTTGATGAAGTGAGTGATAAGGTAAGATTTTGACTTTGTTGCAAACATTAAATGCTCAGACAATTTTGTCATTCAACTATTCCCCACTAGATTTACTGTGTTCACAGTATTCACACTCAGACTCTGACCTTTGAGAAAATAAACAAGTGGATGCAAACACCAACAGCTCTTAAATTATCCCAGGGATCATTAAATGATACCAATACAAACACACAATCTTGACCACAGTAATTCTGACATGCTCATGTTAAATATGCAATCAATACTATTGATACAAACACATTTTCAGATATTCTTAGGAAGGAAGTTGGAGAAAAATCATTCACAAAAAGTATAACGAATTGGGAATTCCCGATATCTTAGGTTTGAGAATGGAAGAATAGATTTTTTAAATTTCATTTAATCTAGAACCTATATCTAGAAGTATTTGTAAAAGCCAAAGCGTAACGAATAGGGAATTCTCGATAGCATAGGTTTGAGAACGGGATCCTTTGAAAGGACCATTTATAGATATATTGGGAGGACCGTGGAGCTATAAATAGGATCATAAGTAGGTCTTCTTGTACAATTTCACATTTTATAAAAGCTTGTTTGAATTAATTAAGTACAAAAACACATTGATTTTGATATAAAAAAAATACATTTCTATATTTTTTAGATCTGCCAGTCAATCTCTGCGCTTTGGTAAAAACTTAATTGAGTCAAAGAAGCTCAATAATCTCCCTTTCGCTATATGTTTTTAAGATACTGATGTTAAAACTAGAAAAGTACAACTTATATGAAGTTTTTTTTATGAATGAATGAAACATTGATTTGCTCTCTCTTTGTTTTGCACTTTTTTTTTGCATAGTGCAATTTGTTGTAGTAGAAAAGTAAAGCATTAGTGGTGCTTTGTTTTTGGGCATGAGTTGAAATTATTACTTTGAAGTTTTGGATGGGAATTCTAGATTAGATCTAGATCTTAAATTCTGGTTGTAGTAGACTTTGAATCAAGAGCACAGGCTTTAACTAGGGTTATGTTGTCATTGATGTCATTGATATTTCTGAGTGTTGTAGTAAGAAGGGGATTTTTTTGTTGGTTAGATCTAGATCTAGATTCAGAACATTTTATTGACAGCAGCTTCTAAGCCTGTTTTAACCACAGGTTTGGATTTGTATTTAGATCTGGACATCCATTGACAAGAAATGAATAATCTATGATTATTATAGGTTTAGAACATTTTATCAACCCTTGGGAATAAACTCTCTGATTGAGTAAAGTTAAGAATGATTTAATTTACTTTGAAGGACATGCAAATTGATGGAGCAGGCAAAGAAGATGGCACATCTTCCTCTTCCAGCCAGGCAGATCGAGCAAAGTCACTTCTCCTTAAGCGTAAATTAGAGGAAAAGGATCGGCAGATCTCTGAAAAGGAAGAGATAATCAAGGTGCGAGAAGATCAGTTAGAGGCCAAAGGTCAAATGCTGGCAGAAAAAGATAATATTGTCCATGAACTGAAAGAGCAGCTGGAAGAGAAAACAAAGGCTATGGAAGGACTTCAGCAGAGTGGTGGAGGAGACCAGGTAAAAACTTAAAAGTTATGAATTACAGATATAAACTTATAAAAAAGATTGTTTTGTCAACGAGATGAAGTTGATAGATGCTTATATAGAAAGGATGATGTGGTCGTATTGAAAAGATAAAATATTCTGCCCGTAAAACGTCGTGAATATCAGTTAATCATTATTTACCATTATTTATTGACACATTACATTCCTTGATAACTCTCATAGAAGGGTAAAAGCATTCTATTATTGAAAGCTTCCTTTAGAAGTCATAGTGTTTATGAGAAAAAATGTTCAATTTATCCTTTTCCATTCCTTCTTCTTAACAAGGGAGAGCGGATAGCTTAGTGGTTAAGGCGCTCGCCTACCAAGCCAAAGGTCCTTGGTTTAAACCTGTGCAGGCTTGAATTTGAAATCCAAAAATATTTTCGGATTTCCTTCTGCCCCCTATCAATAAGTTGCTAGGATAAAGAGTGCCAAGTCCTATCGGAGACGGACTATAATGTCGGAGGTCCCATGTGTATGATATATGCATGTAAAAGAACCCTTTGCTGTTTACAAATGAGTCTAGGATAACCCTGATATCATCAAAGTAGTGGACATGGGTAAAATTCAATACAACAACTAACTGCTTTTGTTGTTAAGAAAAAGAGTAAATGTAAAAGTCTGAGGTGGGGCCCTTTGTTAAATGCTGTTGTATTTTTTTTACCAGGGTCAGATACAGGAAATGTATGCTCAAATGGTGTATAAGGACAGGAAGATAATGGAACTTAATAACAAAATTCTTGATCAAGACAAGAGGGTAATGGACTTGCAAGAATTTGTTGGAGAGAAAGACCAGGTCATTCGCGGCAGGGACAAAGTCGTAGAGGTGAGCAAGATTTAGTATGAAGATATGCATTATTAATATTAATATCACCCCAATATCTTCCTCATTTATTAATCTTCAATGGAAACTTGTTGAAATGTTATTTTATTATTATGATGTCTTTTCTGCCAGGTTCTGCAAAATTCTATCAAAGATAAGGAGCAAGCTGTAAATAGTCATGCTCTGCTCATAGCAAAGCTGACTTCCCGTGTGGAGACCAACAATGAAAAGATGGATGAAATATCAGAAAGTTTGAGACAGAAAGAGAATGAGTTGAAATCTGAAACTGACCGTTTTCATATTAAGCTTACAGAATCTCAAAAATACTTTGAGGAGATGCTGAGTGACATGGAGAGCGAGACAAAGAGGTGAGAATTTTCATATGTATTTTTTTGTATTCATAAAGATCACATAATTCACATTTGTTTACATTTCCCCTTTTTACATAGGCCTAAATTAAATTGAAATCTCATATAGAATTTTATAATTACAGTAGTTTGTTCTTAATCTGTCATGCAAGGAGTTCCATGATACTAATCTTAACCATTTGGTTTTATTTTGAAATTTAAATAATAGTCTAGTTTATCACTTTGATTTTTATATCACATTTTGTTACTTATCCATACTTTAAAATGAAAAATTTATTAATCATCATAATCGATGATAAATCTGACGGCTTTTAAAGTTTTAAATGAAATTGTACCTGTGAAACATATCCAAGTAATTAAAGTTGAAGTAATTGTACATGAGTTAGTGCTAATAGTAATTGTGCATTAATAATTATCAGCATTAATGATGATAAATTTGAATTGTGTTTGAATAATGGCTAATTACTTTCACATGAATATTGCTCAATCTCTAGACTTCGTGGAGTGATTGAAGAAAAAGAAAAAGAGCTGGTCACACGGGAGAATGATTTGCGAGATATCATCTCTAAACATCAGAGAGATATAGAGACATTGATGCAAAAAGAGAATATTGATTTGCAGGACCAGGTCATTCAGATGATGGAAAATAAACTGAAGGATACAAATGAAGTGCTAGAGGGCAAGGTGATCTCAACTTCTTACAACCATATCTGTTTTTTTTCACATCTTATCCAAGTTTGTTTTGCTTTTGATGAATGTGCAAAATAAAATGTCCTCACTCAATGAAATTTAGAATATCTATGGTAGCAGTCACAAGGGAGGGAGGATGCTTGCCTAAAACTTTGAGAGCAATTTTTGAATGGTGCTTGTCTCTCCTTTCCAGATTTCTCTATCTTGTGCAATTTCCTTTACCTCTCAAAGGCCTTGCAAAATTTTATTGCCGCTGATGCTATTCAATGGGAGTGACATCTTCAAATGTTTCTTCCACGTATAGTCGGCCCTCTCTAATCCAAACACCTTTGTTCCCAGCAATTTGTTCGGATTACAGAATTTTCCGGATTAGGGAACGTAAGAAATAATAAGAAAAACATTTGTTCCCTGAACATGGTTTGGATTACAGAAGTCCGGATTAAAGAGGGCAGACAGTATTTCTCAAGCTTTGATTTCTTGGTTTAGCATCTTGGTAGTGGATCAGTGTTCTTCCTTTAGATATTGTGCTATCTTTTAAGTATTCAAGCATTGCCATTTTGACTGGAATTGTGGCATCCCTTCTAAAATGTGTCAAAGCAGCCTCCATCTCTGTTCTATGATTCTCTGACTTAATGTTCTAACTTTGAAGTGATCGGAGAAATCCTTGTTTCTTATTTTGTCACAATTCTCCAGATCATCAGCAAAAATATCTCGATCATTCAAAATCATTTAAGGGCAAGGAGGGATTTGCTAGGCATACAAAAGTGATTCAGAAATCTGTGACAAAAATTTAGAGAAGGGAAAATCGATATTTGATAAAATAGTTCTAACATCGTAATCATTTATTTCTTTTGTTTTTTGTTTTGATCTCATCTCACTCCATCTTATCCTTCTTATACCTACTATTGCTAACAATCTACCATTGATTTCTACAGATCAAAGTTATAGGTGTTTTGCAGAAGGAAATGGCTGAAAAGGAGAATGCACTAATGGAAAGCAAAGAGACACAAAAGCTCCTCAAAGAGCGTCTCCAGGGAACATCAGAGCAAATTATGTTAATGCAGGCAAATTTTGATGACATGGAATCGCAATGGAAGGAAGAACGTTTGCGTCTTGCAGGAAAAGTTAAGGACACTGTTGAAAAACACGAAACTGAGGTAATATTTTGATTTGACTATACATCATAAATCATTGGTGATCTTTATTAACATAATGAAGACTTGTATTTGTAAGTTCATCCATATGCAGTCATTTGGTGTTAATTGGATGAAAACAATAAATAAAATAATAAAATGTTAAGAACCGTAATAAACAAAAATAAAAAGGGATATTATAAGGATAGATCCTATTATTTAAATATTTCAGAATGAACTTTATTATTGGTATTTTCATCATGATACATATTCTGATGCATTAGAAATAAAAGATGATGGGAAAAAATGCTATCTTTCTTCAGCTCTCTGAAAAAGATCTTCAGTTACAGAATCTTCAGACAACCTTGAGTCAATATGAGGCAGCCTACAACCAAGCATCAGTGCAGTACAGTCGCTTACAGGAACACTACCAGCAAGCTTTAGCAGGCTTAGGATCAGCATCAACTGAGGTAGTGAAAAAGCTTTATTGATTGTTAATAACTGATTCTCAATATCAGTACCATTCTCATCAAAACATCTAAGCACCACGGCTATTTTCTTTCAGCAGAAGAAAAAAAAACGTTTTTTAATAATTACATGGAATACTTATAAATTGCGTTATCATGTCTTATTGTGTACAAAGGATAACAATTGAAGGTATTCATTTATTCATTTATTCATCTCCTAACTTCTGTGTAATGGTCTTTTGCTGTTTTGTGATCAACAAAAATGCTCTTATCAGAACTGCTATAGATTAAGACATTTAGAAGTGATAAGGAGAGGTAATTGATCGTAATTGTGATTTCTAATTCATTTGCCATAGATTATGCATTCCTCAAAGTAGATAATCTTTTTATTAATTTTCTTGCTTATGTTCTTGCCATTGTTCAACACAAATGGATCCATATTTTTTTTTTTTTGATTTGATTAGGACAAGGTTTATGAGTATGATTGAACAAATTGGATGATTCAGTCAATGCCACTAGTAACATTTGTGATACATGAATAATATGTAAACCTATAAATAAAACCTATTTTTTGAAGTGACAATATTAATTTCAACATACTATCAATTTAAGATTGTGATAATTTGATAGATGCTTCAGTAACACTTGTTCTGGGGTTAAAATCTATGCGACATAATCACATAGTACCCTGTGTTCTTTATCTCTCATCAAAGCTGCCATATGCTTATCCGGTCACCTATTGTCGCTTCACTGGTTTGATGAGGGTGACTATTTGGTGACTGGCATTTAGCAGTGTTGTTTATTGTTGTGTATTATGCAATTGAATGAAATTTCACGTCTTTCATTTTTGTAGATGATGTGTCGTGCTGTAAAAATAATTCTTTTTTTAAAAATCTTTATTTAAAAAAAATATACTTTTTTCTGTATGCCTCTTGCGCTGTAACTACTGCTCCAATCGACTTGAAACTTTCTGTATGCCTTAGTTATCCGCTCAATGTGTTACAAGGGTGTAATTTGTCACCTTTTTTTAAATTGGTTTGTGTCATTATCAAACCTACTTATTGGCCTTCTGCCACCATTTTCAAACTTTTTAGTCATGTTGTGGAACTCTCCACAGAAGAAATGTTTGCGAAGACCTTGAAGAAATTGTGGCTATAAATAAGTCTATTGGTGATTGGCTCTCATATGATGGAAGTCCCCAAGCTATTTATAGTTTTTAAGCCTTCTTCTCACTAATTTTACAAGTGATATTATTAGAATCTAGATCTAGATGAATCTATTTAATTAATATCAAGTAAGTGGACGGCCAGAAACTTTTTTGGGTTGAAAAGGCTTCAATGTTCTTAATTTGGAATAAAAATTAATAAGTTCTAGGCCTATTTTGTTGAGTATCAGACGATTGCTGAACGTGGAGCCCAAAATAAGGAAGGTGGGAGAGAGAGAGAGAGAGAGAGAAGGAGGGAGGGAGAGAAAGGGGGAGGGAAAGAGAGATTACGATCTGCACATAATTTTACAAGCGATGCTGTAATGGGCTGGCTGGTAGTACTTTTAAAAAAGTTTTCGCCTAGACATTTTAATGAGAATGGTAGAGATATGCTTAAGCTTTTCTAAAGTTTCTTAATTGATCTATTTACATTAGGCTTCAAATGTACCCTTTCATTGAAATTTTAATTAATGGGAAAATTGAAGGTGACAAACTTTTTTGATCGTATGCATTAAAGTTAGTCTTTTCTTTTTTTCCATATTGTTGCAAATACAATTTGTTAGAATTATGCCAAATTCCTGCATGTACTGTACTATAATCTGGCTATTGCAAACCTGGACTGGAAATCTCTTATTGATATTCTATTTACAGACACCAGCAGATGTGAAGAATACTGCAGAAGAAAATGAAAAGGTAGAAAATCTAGATAAAGAGCTATTAGAGGCCAGAGATACCATCACCAAGCTTACTGCCCAGGTAAGCTGTTTGTCATTGTTTTATTGTTGTAATTAGTATTGGTTACTCTCATGTCAAATAATCTCAAAACTTTGTTTCAAATTGATTTGTGAAGCTCCAAAATTTTCCTTTTGAATGTCACACGCATTGAAAATTTATGTTGTCTTTTTTTTCTTCAGATAAATGAGTTAGAATCTAGTCAAAAATCTACTGAATCTGAAGGTGCTGGTAGCAGCAGTAAAAGTGACGCAAAGATGCTCAAGGTCAAAGCTCAACTTACAAGTAAAGTGAAAGCTTTAGAAAAAGAAGTGAAAGAGCTTAGAGAGGTATTATGGATATTTATGTTATTGTTTTGTGCTTTGTTTTCAATTATTTGTTTGTTATTTGATCGAAAAAGTAACAATTGCTTTCAAGCTAACATAGGGGTATGTTTTGTAAATATTAAAATAGGCAGATCTGAAATCATTTGAAAAATTATTGAACATATAAAGATTTATTCTGGGAATAAGCTTGATAAAACGTGGCTGTCTTCTAAAAGTGAATGTTTTTATCTTAACATAATATGTAATGTAATAATTTCTATCATCCCATTTTATCTACTTTCAGAAAAATGATACCTCAGATGACCAATCAGCTTTAAGGGAGAAATTGAAAGAACTTGAAGACGAGAAAGGTAGTTTGCAATCAAAGTTATTAGACTTCGAGGAAAAGCAGGCTGAACTAAGTAAGTACTTTAAGCATAGAAAAGAATAGTAATTGTTACTGTTTTATCACATCATTTTCTATATTGACTTGAAGAGGGAAAAATGATAGAAAGCATTGTTTTGAAATTAATTTTAAGTGTCCAAAATGAAAAACAACAAATTGTTAGTGTGTTTATATAATAAAGTTGTTGTTATTTTTGTTTTGTTTTGTTTTTTTCCCTCACAATTTCTATTGAGGAACCAATCTAAATATTATACTTTTTTAATGATTCTTCAGCGGAAACCAAAGCACAAGTTGTGGAGTGCCAAACTGTGATAGATAAAGTATATGAAGACAAAGCAAAGCTGGAAGCTCAACTGGAGGAAGCACTGAAAGAGAAAGATTCTTTGCAACAGAATATCAATGTGTTACAAGATTCTCTAAGTCAGGTGTGCCTTTGTTTTCTTAAATTTCATAAAGGCTTCTATAAAATCACAGCTTTGATTGTTACATTCCTCATTTTATCTTGTTGGCTCATTTCATCATCAGATTACTCTTCAAGAAACTGCAATATTGTCCCAAAATGTATTCATTCTTTTATATGTAGGATAATTCCAAATCCATTCTTTACATGTTTATCTATATATAGCTTTGATTTGTGCAATTGTCAGAAAATGAAAACAAGAATTACTTGCTGCCCCTGGATTAAAGGAATGGGATGGGGGCTGCAGCTGAGATCATAGTCAATGCTTTTGAACTAATGACTAAAATGGTCCACAGCATTGTGTGTGTTAACAATTTTGTCTCTTGTGAACTTTTATGTATGGTATGACCCTTTGCATTTAACAGGGAACAGCCAGTCAAGCAGATGCCCTAAATGAAGCTAAGGCTGCTTTAAAATCTGTCGAATCTGAAAAAGAGGAGCTGTGTGCCAGAATTGAAGAGCTGAATGAACGCTGCATTGAAATGGAGCATGAAAAGAAAGAAACAAGTTCAAAAATGGTAAACTCTCCTTCCCTAAAAGTTGGTGTTTTTGTGTAATCTGTATTTATTAATAGTCATTGTGCTTACCTAACAATTTCTTAAAATGCTCTTTTATTTTGTTTCTAATTGAAAGTTTTGATTTGTTTTCAACTTCAGAATGAGTTGTCCAAGAAAATTAGCCACCTTGAGGAGCAGGAAATCAGTTTGAAACAGGAGTTGGAGTTCAAGAAGAACTCGATGGCTGAGCTAAGTAATTTGACTGATCAACTAGAACAGTTCCAAGAAGAAAAGGTACCACAGGTTTTTATTTTAACCCCCTTTCTTTTTGAAGCTTTAAAGATGTATTTACACATGGTGCCTTTGCTTGATCAATTTGTTTCCTACTTTCCAATCTTGTTCCTTGAGGTATTACTTACTTTCACCACTCATGCCTCTACTGTCTGATTCCTTAAAATCCTCTCTTCTTTTTACTTTATAAATAGTTGTGCTATTCATCAATGTAAATGATAGTGTTGACCTCATGCAATTTCAGTGCATAAATTTTGATATATGATTTAGAAGTGCTTTAATTAAATAAATAAATATTTAACGCCCTCCCAAAATACACAACAACAAAAAACAACAAAAACAAACAAACAGCAAACAAAACACAAAATGATAAAAATAAATTGTAACATAAAATTAAACAAAAAGAAGAAGAAAACAAGAACAACAGTAGCTATCTCAATGGGCTTTCATCACATTTTAATATATTAAATGTGCTTTCAACAAGAACTCTTTTCCTGAGATCTTAACCTAAGATGGTTTGTATACAATTAAAGCCAATTAAGATTTCAAATCTATTAGTTTGGATTAATCCTCAAAAACCTCATGACATCTCTTGAATTAACAGACATACTCTTATTTCGAGCTGCTGTGCCTCAGCAATCATAAATCTAGGTAACAAGGTGTGTTTGGGCAAAAGCTCGTGAATCGTGTCACTTTATCAATAAATAACAAATCTGCAGGAAAAGCTACAAAGTTAATTCAAGCTGTAATCTCATTAGCTTGGAGTCATAATTGTATTCGTCCAAAGTTTACGACGTCAATAATACCATATAAAATAAACTGGAAATTTCCATTAAAAAAACAATCTCTCCCCTCCAAAGCATGGGGCCATTTGCACCTTTGCCACACAAGTTATGCACTTCAGTTTGTGTCTGTGCTTTTTGAAAGGAGATTGACTTCAAATCTTTAATAGAAGACTTAGACTTTTGTTTGGTTAAAATGTGATAAACCCTAAAAGTTAAAAACTATATGTTTAAGGAGAAATTGCATAATCTCAACATTATTGTCAATATCCTTAGCCCCATCCTTTGTTGTGGTCATCTACCTTTCCTTGTAAATTTTCTAGCATAAGAGTAATGTGATTTGTAAAGCTGCTTTTCCTTGTTTTAGTCAATCTCTGTCACCTTTGTGTGCCCTATGATCTGTGTCATGTATTTCTACTTTCTTCTATTGTCACAATCTTGCAATCGTTTTACTTTACTGAACTCTCAATCTCTTTATTCATGGAAATGCCCTCATGTTTATTTGTTAGCTTCAGCTACTGCCAACTTAATCTTTGCCTTGATCTTCTTCAATGATTTTATGTGTGACAACTATTTCCTTTACATTAGGTTATCCAGTAACAAATTAAATTTTTTTAAAATTGTTGTTTGTCAAACTACCAATGATTATTTTTAATCCATTATAAACTAAGAGATTAAAATTAGTGTTTCAAGCACCTAATTTAATGGATAAATAGTTGGGAAATAATTCTTTATCTCTCCCTCCCTCTCCCAGGCTGATATAATCATTCTTTCTCTCTCTCCCCCCCCCCCCTCTCTCTCTCTCTCTCTCTCTCTCTCTCTCTGTCCCTCCCTCTTTTCCACTCCCCCCTTTCTCTACTCCCTTTCCACCCCCTCTCTTTCTCTTCTCTCTCTTGCTCTCATTCTTTCTCTACCTCTCTACCTCTCTCTCTCTATATATATATATCCTTCTCTCTCTCTCTCTCTCTCTCTCTCTCTCTCTCTCTCTCTCTCTCTCTCTCTCTCTCTCTCTCCCCCCCCCCCCCC
>JASKDV010046400.1:0-15873 GCA_032466395.1 Aegires albopunctatus | reverse complement strand
CTCTCTCTCTCTCTCTCTCTCTCTCTCTCTCTCTCTCTCTCTCTCTCTCTCTCCCTCCCTCCCTCCTTCCCTCCCTCCCTCCCTCCCTCCCACCTTCCATATTTTGGACTCCACGTTCAGCAATCGTCTGATACTCAAAAAATAGACTTAGAACTAATACAAATAGTTTACTTTCTAAATAAAGAACATTAAAGCCTTTTCAACCCAAAAATGTTTCTGGCCGTATACTTACCTGATAGTAATTATATAATAGATTTATCTCGATTTAGATCTAACTTCTAATAAAATCGCTTGTAAAATTAGCGAGAAGAAAGCTTAAAAACTATATAAAATGCTTGGTGACTTCCATAATATGAGAGCCAATCATCGATAGACTTATTTATAGCCACAAATTCTTCATTTTTCGTGATCGACTTAAAAGTTTGAAGATGGCGGCAGAAGGCTGATAAGTGGGTTTGATAATGACACAAACGTCAAAAACATACTTAGCGACTGAATGAGATGACAAATTACACCCTTGTAACGTATTGAGCAGATAACTAAGGCACACAGAAAGTTTCAAGTTGTTTGGAGCAGCAGTTACAGCGCGAGAGCGCATACAGAAAAAAGTCTATTTTCTTTTAATATAGATAACTGTTTGCTTTTTTTTCCACTTTGATTTATACTTAATTTGATTTTTCAAGTATTTACAAGTGTGTGTAAGACGCATGAGTCCTGAAGTAAGTTTTTTAAAATTCTGTTGTGACATTAGCTTTTCAACAAAACAATCCATACGTAGAGAAACAGCCGTGGTTAAGATAAGATAGATAAACATCATTTCAAAATTGATTCTACGAGTAGAAACTCAAAGAGACTGAATTAAAGAGACTGAACAAAACGAAATAGTAATCAATATATTTAATGATAAATTTTGCAAGATCCAAAGAAAGGAAAGAAGATGAGATATATAATTAGATCATTAATGAAATTCAATTTATTGTTGCAAAATGTAGATCCTTTAAGACAATATTGAGGTATAAATCAAGATTATAATGAGAAAATTCAATTATAGATAGATTGAATAAGACAAGAATAAATGAGGATCATTAAGAAAAGTTTTAGGGGAAATCTAAAACAAATAAATTTGTCATTTCTATACTGTAATAATAATCTCTGGAAATTCTTGCTTCTTGAACCAAAGGTAACCAACATGAAATGTAATAGACATTGCAGACAAATTTAAGAGCAATCAAGTATATTCACCTACATGTCAGTAACAAAGCCAGCCCGTCTATTATCTTCCATAGAACATAATTTCTTTATCCTGACATTATTTTGTTTAACTCCACTAATATGTCTTTCTTTTTTCTATGACCTCGTTGTTTAAATTCATCGTTAGAAAGTCTATTTTTTCATCCCATTTTCATTGATATACAGCTTGTTTTGTTTTTTGTTGTTTGATATATTATATTTTTTCATCATTTCCGTTGCTGTTCTTTGTTGGGGTATTTGTAATTTTGAAATGATTTTAGTGATTAATGAGGGGTGGGATAGGAAGTCTTTCAATTTTTGCATGTCTTCATTCTCTTAGATTATTTTTCATATCTTCCCCAGCTTCAATTTTATATATTCCGGGTTGTTTGTTTTATAGTACCTTTTCCCCCATCAATTATTCATTTATGAAATGGTGTAAAAGAAAAAGTTTTAAATGATGAATAAGAGGAGTGTTCTCTTTTAAGTCCTTTTATTTGAGAGATTTCTTCTTTTTATTTTCTCCTTGCTTTAAAAAAATAAAGAAAAAAAGATCTTTGTTCTTGTTTGTCCTTTTACTTTGTCAAGTTTCCTTTGTTTAGTTGTCATTTCATTTAGCTATTCAGCAATCTAGAGCATTGAAATAATTGATATAGTGAGCCTGCTAGAATATGTTTAACAAGCATCCATGGCTTTAAATAAGTACTTTATAACCTGAAATCAACCTACTTTTACTTAACTGAAAGTGAAAGCTGTAAAATTGGCCAACATTAATCAGATAAGTATTTTAAAATATTTAATCAGCCAAATAACCAAAACAAAAAATGAGCATGTAAATATCAAAGAAGTCAACAATTTTATCTGGGTATTGTAAAACATTCAATGTTTCAACATTGTTTTAAATGGATACTGTAAAATGTTCAGTTTGCCAAATTGTACAGTTGAACCCAGTTATACTGAAATGGGATATATACTGAAAACCCGGTTAAACTGAAACTTTTTTTTTTAATTTTTTAAAAATATATAAATAAACCGGTTAATCTTAACGTAAGCCCACTTAAACTGAAATATTTTTCGGCTGGTTGAGAACAGATATCGCAGAAATTCTTAGGCAAAACGGACACCAGCCTCAAAGAAAATAATACAATAAAGAAAGACTGAAAGAAAACGAGATAAAAAAACCCCATAGTAATGCAGTGAATGGCTGTCCCAAGTCTTCTTACAAAACGGCTGATGCAGTGTTTCCTTTCCATTGACGTGAATAATACCCGAAACACTATTATAGCATACTAAAATATCTCTACACAGCGATGTTGCGTCATTATCGGTTATACTGAAATCACGGTTATACTGAAATTTTTAGACAATTTTTTGAGCTTCAGAATAAGCGGGTTCGACTGTATTACAGTAAATGGATTTAAAATTTGCTATAATCTAGCATTGGTTTTGCTCAGCATTGTGAAACCATCCATTAACAATAATTGTTTTGAATGGTTACTATCACTCTCAAACTTTGAATTTGCTAACATCATTCCAAATTGTCACCTTAAAACATTAAATTATAATTTCAAGGATTTTATCATGCATTTGGCCAGATGCAATGATAATATGAATCTTGAGTTGTCTTTCTTTAAAGTACTGCACTGAAGAGACCAATATACTTTAAATAGCAGAAATTGACAAGATGGAGAGAAACTTTATAAATATGTAGTTGGAATGTGCAAGCTTGTGAAAAGTTGTAAGCTTAGAAGCCAAGAAAACATGTTAATAAGATGATCTACCATCATTGAGATAAGCTGTTGCAAGAGTCGAAACTCATCATGGAAATGAAAATCAATATTGTTCAGAATTTTGAATCCATGAAGAGACAACAACTGATTTTGATTGCAATGATTCTTTCAATACAACATTGAGTTATTTTATTTATTTGCACTTTATTTGAATTTTCAGGAGAGAAGAAGAGAAGAAGAACATCGTAAAGCGAAAGAGGTGTCATTACGTAGACAAAAGGATGAAGATAGTGATAATGAGACAAGGTAAAGGAATAGTTTAACTACCAACAATTTTTTCTTAATATTCCATATCAATTGATAGCCCCATTCCTAAAAATCTATCATCATTTCTTTTCTTCTTTTGAATTTAAAAAATGAAAATTTAGCTTTTGGTCAAATTGTTTTCAATTCGACCAAAATGGGTGCATGTATTGCTGTACTTCAGTAAAACCTAATTGTATTATTGATTTGTTTTTTAGGGGAGACGAAAGGTTAGACAGGTCGACAGTGAAGAACCTGATAGGCAGGTCTCAAAGTATCAAAATGAATGCTAGACCCGATAGGGCCAGACCAGACATTCAAAGAGCTGTCAGTTTCCGTACGCGCAATGACCAGCCAACATCTCCAACCATCACCTTGCAGAAAGCCGCTAATTTCAAACAGGGCCAGGTAAGGCTTTAAGACAGCATTGATTTAGTATTACCCTTATCATATCCAGGAAGATTTTAAAAGATCATCAATAGCTTTCATCAACTCTTTAAGTTGTTGAAGGCAAAAAGTCTCTCTCTGCTTTTGTAGTGGTTTGTGATGGGTTGTGACTTACTACATTCTATGATTTGTGAAATAAAGGATGATCCTACGTCATGGGGCACTTCACAGTATGATAAAGAAGTAGAAGAAAAAAAAAGTGAAAAGAAGAAGAAAAAGAAGGTGAAGAACATGGAAACAAAGATGAGGGAAAAGAAAGAAGATGAGCTTTTTCTTAAAAGATTTAACTATTTTTAGCCCTTTATAAGAGGTTGACAAAATTATTTTCATCACAATGTCTGTGGAATTTGATATAACAGATTTTCTTCTCAGAAGGCACACTGTCACCTCAAAAGTTTCCTATTACTGACAAATTGACAAAGCATTGATCAATCACATTGCTCAAAAAATGTCCAACAAAATAAGTAAAGTGAGGGCAAATTTTATAATTCCAAATGATATACCTTCCTTGTAGCTGCTCTGTTTTTGAATTGATACACTATATTTGTTCAACTTGTCCATAAATTACATTTTTTCCCCATATGACAATATTTTCCAATTTCTTACCCATCCTACAGACAAGCATAGAAGACTCTGTACCATCCAGCCCACCTCCTACCATAATTGAACCACCAGAAACATTCCTTCCAACCCCATCCAACAGAGATTCAATCATAGACAATGATGACATCCCAGCACCTGACCTACCCAATGCTCCCCCACCCTTGTCAGCATCTCCACCACCTGAAGACCAATTCAGGAGTACTTCCCCTCCCATTGTCAAGCAAGGGTTATCTCCCCCTGTTAGTCCAACATCCATGTCTCCGAGAAGGCTTGAAACGGTAAATTGTTGTTACAGTTTGGGTCTTTTCAGTTTGGTTAAGGTTGTTGTTGTTGTGGTCCTGATTATTTGGCTTCATGGCTGAGTGGTTAGGTTAGTAGCCATCCAGTAAATGGCAGGGATTTGATTTATGATTGCACTTGGTCAAAGAACCTATCAGGAAATGTTTATAAATTAACTGTCTGTATGTGTATTTGTGCTAGGTAGTTGAGAGAGTATTGAGGATAATTTTCCAGAGGGAGATAAAGTTTAATCTGTGAGTCTATGCTTGGGAGAGAAGATATGGACCAGAAACTGTTATGTTTTTTGTTAAACCGTCATTGATTTTGCTGTCATCATTTTGGAGTCATGGTTTTGAATATGTTGCTGTTGTAATAATGGCTTTATAGATTCATTGCTGATATTGCCTTTGTTATTATCATTGTTGTTTGTCATGATTTCAGAAATTTTGATATTGTCATTTTTATTGATATTGCTCTTGTTTAGTATTGAGTATTTTTATACATCTTGTGTTTCTTACATTGGTGTCATGCTTATATTCTCAAACTTTATTTTTAAAGAATTGAAAGAAAATTCTGTCAATAAATCCCTCATTCATTCATTATTCTATTTATTAGTCATTCATCAATTCAATTGTTATCTTTGTAATTCCAGGTAAAAGAGGACAATAAGAAAGCTAAAAGGACGCCTAGTTTTAACATACGAAGACGAACACGAAGTTTCAAAGACAAATATCGTCTACCAGAAAATCTGCCTCCAGCTGAATTAGAAGCCATGGTAGAAAGAAAACAGGAACTTCAAGCTGGTGGAAAGAAAGCTACCATACGATCATGGAAGAATTTTTATGCCGTCTTGTTTGGACAACTGTTGTGCTTCTTCAAAGATAAAGAAGGTAATTATAGAAATACAGCAAAAGATGGTGTCCCAATTAGATTTAATATATGGCCATGTCTATTTTAAATTTCTATGATCTATTTTGATTGACCATTTAACTGATTATTTGTTGACTTAACATAATGTGTGTAATTAAAAGTCTATAAGTTTTTATTTTGACTCTCAAACAATGCTATCTTATTTTCATCACCAGCATATGCTGAAGGACAGACAGCATCACCCCCTGTTAACATCCACCGTTCCGTAACTGAGGTTGCCACAGACTACACAAAAAAACAAAATGTTTTGCGTCTGCGATTGCATGATGGTGCTGAGTTTCTCATTGAATTTTCACATTCTGACGTCATGAATACTTGGCATGCTAGAATCGAATATTTTGCAGGTAAGTTTACTTTTAACCATTAACAGCAAAGTCTAATATTTAATTTTGAAAGCTACTTTGAATTCCAAAATTTTATGGGTCACAGTTGAAAGATTAGAATGATTTACTTAGTTTTGTGTTTGTGTTTGTTTATTATTTAATTATAAATGAGTGGTCAATAAAGGGAAATCGGTTAGCTAGAAAATCTAAGTTTTACAGACAATGAATGAATTATCATATTACTCATTTCTTGGATGAAGTATATCTTACATGTATAGATATATATCTATATTTGCTAATTCTTCTTTATATGGAATCACAAGCTGTTTCATATTCACAAGATATAATTACATGTATAGCAATTTTGAGTATTGTTTTTCATTTTTTTCTTTTTAATTGTGCTGAATGTGTATAATGTATGCATGTAAAAGAACCCTTGGCTGTTTACAAGGCAGTCTAAGAAAACCCTGATATCACCAAAGTAGTGGACATGGGTAAAATTCAATACAACAACAGAAGCTCTTCTCAGTTGACCAGTGATTAAAATAATTGTCTTAGTCTGGTAATCTGATTTACAGCTCTGGGTCATCTTGATTAAGCTGTTTTGTATTTTTATTTTTAAAAAATTATTATTATTTGTTTATTTTGTGAAATGATTAAGGGGGGGTTCTATTCTCTGAACCATTGCTCAAAAAAATTCTTTTCACTTTAAACACAGATTATTGACAATACATATGTGCACTTAATGGTTTTTTATTGGTTTTTTTTTTCATTTATAATTCATACTCCATTTCATACTGCACGTCTGCACTTTGCAATGACAATCAAATATATTCTTGGCTTTCATTCAACCCATTCCAGCTTCCATAATTTATCAACACATTATCATTTAACACTTTTCAGCCATAATTATTAGATCATTTTTACCCTCATATAGCATTGCCACATATTCTTAACATGGTATTGATTAACCATGCAATATTTATGAATGCATACAATGAATAATAACTTACAAATTATGAAAACTTCCTTTAGAAAATTCTTTTTCATAATGTTTATCCAAAAATATTTGAAACTGCCATGAATGCTTCAAAATTAAATTATATATTGTATCTTCACCGGCATTTATTTCTTGGAATCAAAATCAGAATTTGTATTGATCTCATTTTGCCAAGAAATATTTTATATGGCTGAGTATTAAAAAAAGAAAAAGGCAGTTTGCTTCCACCAAGTTTTTTGGGGGGGTTTTCTTTCTCTTTTTCTTTCGATATCACATATGTCATTTGGTTTCACGGTACTTTGCCTACATTGTTTTCAGAGCAGGAAGCCATGTTGGAGCATATGAATCTAGGTGAAACTGACCTAGTTACAGATGAAGGTGAAGGTCGCAGCACTCTAGTTTGATTCTTGTCATTTTATGATGTTTGTCGGTTCATATGGGTGCTTCTCTTTAATCTTCTAGTGTTGTCTCTTTTCAGTTTTTTTTTTATTTCCCAAATTGGCCTTCATGATGAAATGATAACAGTATTTAAAAATTGAAAGACAATCTGTTCCTTACTGTTTAAAAATATTTTCGTATTTGATTTTACATTAACAATACAAATATTTTCATCGTCTCAGCTTTTGATAAATATTTTTATTTCAATTATAACTAATATTACAATTTGAAGCATCCCTTATTAACCTGCTGCAAGGAAACTGTCATGAATTGAAAATTACCTCTCATGGGAAACTAGTTGAGAAATTAAGAAAATCTGTAGATGAGAAATGTAGAAAATCTGTAGTTGAAAAATGTAGAAAATCTGTAGTTGAGAAATGTAGAAAATCTGTAGCATTATTTTTTTTCCCTCTGCCTTGTATGACTTAATTTTACTGATAGTTTCTTATGGACTTTGAATCTGTTGATATCCTTATATTAATATAACATTTTGCTTGCTCCTTTTCTTATTCTCAAGCTAGCATCGATTTATCTTTCATTACATTAAATTTTCTTCCATTCAAGAATGTTTACAGTATACTTGCTATATTTTTCATTTGTTGTGTCAAAGGAATAACTGACAGAAAACTTTTTAACAGGTTTTTACTCAAGAGAGGGTATTATTTTCAATCAATCTAACTATCAATGAACATATTAATCTATCAAATTAATGGTCCATCTCACAGTTGATGCGCTGAACCATCAGTCAGTCTTAGGTTATTCCATTGGATCTATCTGACAATCTATCAATCTTTTTATCCATATATATAAATTATTTTACCTATCTATTCATCTTAAATTACTTATCAGCTGATGTTTGATAAATGTAGCTAATAATTTATTTGAAGACTGATACTGGAGCACTTTTGATTAAATCACAAAATATTAAAATTCCGTTATGGAAAAAAGGATGGCTACAAAACTATAAAAGCCTGGTTATTCAACAACAACAAAATTTACCGTCAATGAATTTCCAGACACTATAGGTATAACACTGAAATGTTCATAAAAGTCATTAACCAAGAGTTCTTCATTTTGCAGTTTATTTCTGTTTTCTGTTTCGTTCCTTGACTTAAATTGGCATACTTATGTGTATGTGTGTTTGTGTGTGAATTGAGTTTGTGTGTGTGTGTGTGTGAGCGTGTGTGCATTGAGTTTATGTGTGTGGGTGTGTGTGTGTGTGTGCATTGAGTTTATGTGTGTGGGTGTGTGTGTGTGTGCATTGAGTTTATGTGCGTGTGGGTGTGTGTGTGTGTGTGCTTTGAGTTTATGTGTGTGGGTGTGTGTGTGTGTGTGCATTGAGTTTATGTGCGTGTGGGTGTGTGTGTGTGTGTGTGTGAGTGTGTTTGTGCATTAAGTTTATTTGTGTGGGTGTGTGTGTGTTTGTGTGTGGGGGTGGGTGTGTGTGTGTGTGTGTGTGTGTGTTTGGAATTGTTTTTGTCTATATTGGGTTTTTTGAAGTTGGGGAATAAGAACAGATTGAGGCTGGAAAAGTTTTTGAGCCTTTGCTTTTTAATTGTTTCGTTGCTTGTGAGGATTTTTTTGTTTGCTTTAATTGCAACAACTGAATCTGTATTGTTTATCCATATTTGTTATATTCCTATAGTTGATTAGCTTTTTTAGTCATTTTAAATTATTTGATTAATATTAGTTTACGTTCCATGTTGTATCAAATGCCTTCAAAATTGTACGTGTTAGTGTTAGTTGTTGTTGTAGGGGTTATTTTATTCTTAATATCCGACTTGCTTCTTTTGTTTTTCATTGTTTATTCAAATAAGTCAACAAGGATTATTTTTGTCTTATGATGTAATACAATTATCATTGTGAACATTTCTCATGTATGTACTTAATACAAACCACTATATCATTCAATGAGTATTTTATTTTTATTATTTTCTATGAAATATACAACTTGTGTTCATTTGATTATGTAATAAATAACATATCTTCATATCTTCAAAATACAAATGTTTTTACCATTTGATGGAATAAATATCATATCTTCATTATTTTCTAAAATCAAATTGTTTCAACTTTTATTTATTTTTCTCTTTTTTCCCTTTCTTCTTACCTTGCATCATTGCATGCTATGTGTACCATAAAGCCTGTGACTTATCTATGTGTATCATTTAAGCCAGTCAGTTCTCAACTGATAATTTCTTAGGTGATCCACAGAACGTCCACGTTATTAGATTCTAGATTGATTTTTTTAAATCAAATATTCCGACCGCTACCATCTGTTGGGAAATATTACACTTTACCTCAGATTCGTCATGAAATTAGTGTTGTGATAAAATATATATTTCACAACAAAATACTTGAGGTGTGATTTCTTTATTCTTTCTCAATAATGAGACTATGACAGAATTCTTTTAACTGGGCTATAGACTAGCTGAGAACCGCTGCTCTAAGTGAACATCTGTCATACATGTTAGTTAGCCATACACAGAGTAATATCAGTCAAGTGCATAGCAACGAGGGATAGTTCAGAGGATATTATTTTTCAATATTTATAGAGTCTGGATTAATTTGTTTTCCTTTTTCATGGGAGTATTTAGACTGCAGGTCATCAGCGCCCCTCAAGTGAATGCGTGGGTATATATTTTCACGGAGTTGTGATTCTCTTCATTCATATTGATCCATTTTACACATAAAGGGTACATTTTTAATGACAAATTTTGTTCATAAATAGTAATCTAAAGTGCCATGTCCCTTGTATCATATAGAGAACATCTTTGTTGACATATTATTTTAGACTTCGATCGTACACATTAATATGGTATTATATACACATAAAAGTATTTATATATCAAGCATACTTCAATGTTGACATTAATTAAAGTTAATCATTGAATTTTTGGGTACAATCACAACAAAGCTATATAAATATCATATGTTTTGTGGTAAAATCTTTTATTAATGGCATAGTTAAAACATAAAAGCACAGTTAGAACAAGTTCAAGATTGTAATTCTAATCAACTATTATTGATATGATTACAACAAGATCAAATATTAATCATACTACAGTTTCAACATGGTCAGGTATTGTTGTATAGTTGCCATAGAGTCAATATCATAGATTAAAAAAAACAAAGAAGTCATTAAATGAAATTAAATAAAAGTCAGTTGTACTTAATTTAGATTTAAAAGCAATGATAAAGCTTATTTTTTAAAATATATTAATTTTATGTGGAGAGTACTACTCTCTACTTACAACTGTAGTAAATAGCAATATAAAATATATTCCTCTAGAGTTAATTATGATAATCAATTCTAAGTGCTAATAATACCAACAATTTTTTTGTAATAAAAGTGCAATTAAGAATTATACTCAGTTTTTCATCAATAATGGTTTATGAGTTTTTATGATATTACTTGATTTTGAAAATGAAATATAAGTATTTTTCTTAAATTTTACTTAATTTTAATGGTGCAGTGAACCTCCATAATGATAAAATCTCATGGCACAAAAATATAGTTTTATGATTTACACCCTGTAATCAGGACACGTTTCCAGTCAAATCAGATTAATTCTCTTGAGACATGATTTGTATTTCATTAATTTTCTTCCACTTTTTGCAAATGCTCCTAACCTAACATTCTGAAATTTGAATAGTTAATGTATGTAGGAACAGGCAACAATTGGAGAAAAACCTCAAAACCTTTATTCCTAGAAATTTGGAAATCCCAAGTGTAGTAAATAGAACTACTACTTTACTAGTTAACTGACATTTCCCAATTAAATAAGTTCCACTGTGATAACAACAGCTTTGATTTATTTTAATAATGATAATTGTAAGTGAATTTTTATCAATTTATTTTAGTAAGTAAAATTAGATTTGCTTAATTTTGATAATAGTAACAGTTTTAACAACAATAATTGCTCTTTATTTTGAAAAGGATATCAGTAATAATTTACTGATAAATAACAATGGTTTTATTCTCAAAATACTAATGCTTGTTACTTTATTATAATTTTTATTTATTTTATACTTAACGATAATACAAACAGTTTTATTTTGAATTTTCCTTTGCTTGAAAACAATAACAGCATTTTCTTGAATTTTTATGATTATATGATTCTGCTTTATTTTGTTGGACATTTCTTTTTTGTTCATTCACTCAACATATTAATATCTCCTCATTGATTGTATTGAAAACTTTCTTTAAATACTTTATTATCACTTTTATTTTGATTTACTTATTAAGTTCATTTTTACTTTATGTAAAATAATAGACTTATTCATTGATTAAAATTTTTGTTTAATTTAATTTTATTTTAATTATTTTATTTTTGTGGTCATGATAAATTCACCAATGATGTGCATTATCTGAAATCCATTTACTAATTTTCTTTTTTCTGGATAATTGCTCAAATCTGTTAAAGATTCACAAGACTTAAACAATATCACATTTTTACAAATTCCAAGCTAGATGTGCGAAAAAATCTATGAGAGCCTTGTGTGTCCTTATCCTTAATAGCACCTTGGCACCCTTTGGATCTTTAGTTTGCACTGGGTTTTTCTTTATAGACAGCTAGTTTTGTGTTCTGAGATTATTATTATTATTATTATTATTATTATTATTGTTGTTGGTGGTGTTATATAACATTTTTATTATAATTACTGGTATTATTTTATTTTATTTTTTTATTAGGTCTATTAATTATTAATTATCCAAGAAGAATATTTTTGTTACTGGTATTTAGATCTACACATTAAGTTACCTCTTCAAAGTAATATTTTATTAGTAATATTCAATATGATATTGAGGTGATTTATGAAAGTGAATTCTTCATTCAGCAATGTGAGCTCTCATTATTATAATAACTTTGTGTTAATTCAAAAGTGTTTAAATTTCTGAATTTGTATTCATTGTCAGATTTTTTTATTAAAAATAAATCCATTGAATCTAATACATCTAATAGTAATAGTAGATGGGTTGACCATTCCTCATTCATTACCAATATCATTAAAAGATTTTTTTTTAAAATAATGGAGTCAAAACAAATTTTATCTCTTTTTATCAAAGATAGATTGTTACGTCTAAGTTGGTTAAATCTTGTAGCAACACAAAGTTATAATATCAAGGTTTGCTTTTTATACATTCCAATTGCTGTTTCCCTTACAATACCAAACTACTTGATTGAGCCCCAATAATAGCTTACCAATGCTCCTTTTTTTTTTTTTTTGCTGCCTATTAATATTAAGTACCACATCTCATGGGCCCTTCTTATTTAAGTTAAAATTATAATTTTGTCTTGATTCGTTGTTTTCAACATTCAAGTTTTCTTTTTTCTGTTATTCTTGGGTTTTGGTTTTTAGTGAATTTTAATTTGCTTCAGAACTTTTCCTTATCCGTAGCTTCCCATCCTCCTCATTTCCAGATATGGATTCTTCTGACCAATTTACACATTCCTTAGAATATGGTCACAAAAATGCAAGCCCTCCACCTCCATCCCAGCCTCCTCCCCAAGAATTTGTTGCTCCCACCCCATTGCACCCCCCAAAACCTTTACCTAGAACCATGCCACCGGTGATAGAAAGTAATAACAGCCATCAACACCAACGACAGGAGGATCCCCATCACCAGGATGATAGGCAGAAACAGTTGTCACCAGGTCATTCTACATCTTCTAGTCTTCCTTCCAACAATTCAGGTAGCAATTATGTACTGGTCATTTATTCACCTTCCTCTTTTCTCTTATTGAACTTATTGCGATTATATTGTTGTTTTATTCACTGAATTCAGCATCCATTTCCATACCTAAACCTTCTTCAATCCTACATCTATGATGCAATATAGCAAATGGCTTTGCTTTTCTTACTCACCCTTCCTTCCTTTCCTGCCTTGCTTTTTCCCAGCAAAACAGGTATGGTAGCAACATATTGTTTCATTTCAGTTTTCAATCATCATCCCTTTCCTTGATAATTGGTATATTAAGTACTTATACTTATACAGTATTAATATAAATATTTAATACTTATAGTATTACTAGGCACCACCAGTATGATCATTTCTTTCACAATGTATTGAATTTTGTAAACATGGACAACGTAAGTGGCATTCTCAGGAGTCATGGATGGCCTGTCATGAGTCATAGTGTCATTTTTCTTCTTCACTGGCATCCCTGGATTTCTCAAATCGTCTTTTTTTCAACAATTAATGTCATGAAAACTTGTGTTTTTGACTTACATTGTACTTCTTACATATTTTTATGTCCAGCTTCAGAATTTTCTTCCTTTTTTTATTTTTGAGTGAGAGAAAAAGCATGAAGAACTGTTCCATGCATTCTTATTTTGTGTTTGTATACACAAAATTGTTCTACTTCTTGCAGTTATGATAGACTAAAGTTAATTAATTCCATTGTATTGTGTATTGTAGGTGTATCAAGTATCATGGATATGTTATACCAATATTTCATTATATTACAATTCTAAGGGTGGAAAATGAAGCAATTATTAATTAATAATATTTAGTATATTAACAAGTCCACAAAGAATCAATGTAGTGTAAATGTGTATTAATATTACAAATACTAAAAAAATCCAGTGCTGTGGTCAATCATTGACATATTGTTAATACATTTAACATTTTACTTTTAAACTTCTATACATTTAGTTAGTCACTGAGCAAAGCTCATTGCAAAGCTCCTCATTCCATTGGTTTAAAAAATGAATTCACATAACTGAAAGAAATTGGGAGAGCAGAGGAAAGAAGATCTGATTTTAACCAGCAGCCCTCTGTCAGGGAATGGAGCAAGTGTTTTGAATACAAAAATAAGAGTCTGCCACAAAAATTGAAAATACATCTAGTCTGCAGAGATTCATGGAATATGAATATTAGTATCACCCATTTCTCAATGTTGTATTGCATTCCTGTCATTTATTTTAAAAATATAATACTTGACTGTCCAAAACATCTGACACTTGATGACTGAAACTAAAACAACAATGTCCAACACTAATTGAAAATCCTTATTTCTATTGTGGCATATAACAGAAGATGATTATCAACAACACTATAGTGTTGACCAGGATATGGGACCAAATAAAGGTAAATGAAAATCTTCATGGTTAGAAACAAGTAAAGCATTCAAAATGTTAAACCCAATACCATTCCCCTGTGAATTTAAGTTTCTTCTGTGATTGTAAATGTAATGGTTGAGTCAAGTTCAAAGAACTAATTCTTAAAGGAGCTGCAGAACTTCAAAAAGTGCATGATGCTCGATCATCTGCTATATTATTATTATTTTGTCCTTGAAATAAGCAGATTGTTTATTTAAAAAATTTAAAACATTTTCATGCAGTTCACTGTTATAACATTTTAAAGATGTTATTCTCAATAACACTTGCAGTTTTTGGCAGTTGCTTTTAAAATACTTTTTTTTTTTCTCAATAAAACTAAAACATATGTTTTCTTGATTTGTCCACAGAACCGCCATATGAGGATGAAGTTCAGGTAAGTCGTGAGCAACGTGATGACTCAGGCAAAATGTGATATTTGCCAGCGGTTTCTCAGAAATAAAGCAATTATTATTGAACTGGTATTTCCTGTAGTAGAAGAGGTAGCTGTGAAAGTGATAGTGTTTAGGAAGCAGGGAGAAGGAGTTGAAGTAAGAGTAGGAGAATATAAGCAGTTGCAGTAGAAAAACCAGAGTAGAAAAATTGTCTTGAGTGTGGATACTAGTCCCATTCATTTAACTTGCATTTCATTCACATTTCCTTACAGCTACGACGAAATCGACCATCGGCTCCCTTAGGACGTCGGGTGTCAGATTCTTACTCAGCCGGTGGACATATTGATGATCGTCATGACAAAGATAGAAGAAAGAGCCATAGTGTTTTTGGTTTCTTAAAGAAAAAGAAGGACAAGGAATCAAAAGAACACAAAGACAAGGACAACAAAAAGGAAAAGGCCACTCATGTTTAAATGAAAGGACCACAAGAAAGAAAAGGCCACCAAGGCCATTCATACTTTAAATGGAAGGACCACAAGAAAAGACGCCCAATAATTTTTTTTAACAGGGATAGAATTATAATGTACATTTCATTTATAGTACCAATAGTTGTTTTGATGATCCAGGCTAAACAAACATAGATTTATACAAAATAAGTTTGGTATTTTATTTATGGTATATATATATATATATATACATTGTATACAAAAATGATTATGTTCATAATACAGTAGTCTTCGGCTTATAACCCACCTTCTATTAGCCCACTTCGTCTAATAACCCGCCATTTTAATGAAATAGAATATTTCCTATCAAAAACACTCCTCTTATAACCCGTCTTCAGACAAAAATTTGCTTTATAACCCGGTCTATCGGGCAACGCAATGATAAAAAATATTTAAAATCTCACACATTGAAGCTCATTTGATTGTAAACTAGATCTACTAACACGGTTAATGACATCCCATTATCTATGTCAAACCACAAGTCTCTCTACTCTGATGTGTTGAAAGAACAATCTCTGCTGAGTCTATCAGATGTCTTTATGACAGAGCTAGATCTAATCACACCTTGGTCGTTCCATAGACTTA
>JASKDV010046289.1:0-15874 GCA_032466395.1 Aegires albopunctatus | reverse complement strand
TGCCAGTAACATCACCAGGTGAGCACTAACATGGAACCCTCAGGGAAAGTAAAAGAGAGGACGGCCGAGAAGCACCTGGCACCGTGAACTTGTGGCAGACACCAGAAAGATGAGATACAACTGGAAACAGACTCAGAAGATTGCCCAACATAGAGGACTCTGGAGGACTGTTGTTGGCGGCCTATGCTCCAGGAGGAGTGATGGGCATATAAGTTAAGTAAGTTATTTTAATACTCTCTCTCCTCTCTCTTAAAATCAATCAATTAATCAATCAAAAGAATACACACAATTTGTCCCACCAACTGCCTGGATAAAACAAATATGTCTCAACTTCCATAAATTGTCTCTCCTTTATTTCATCCCTGTCGGTGACGACTACCTGTCTGATGTAATAAGAATCACTTTTTATTTTGATGAGAGACAAAGAAAGAAGATCCTTTGACGGTCTAACGAAATGGATAGGAAAGGATAACAACGATGACAACATCAGAATAACAAGAAATCGTGAGGAGTGGAGAGACATGAATGCTGACACTTAAAATCATGGCACAGAATGAATCAGTGATACAATGGTTTTTATAGCTTTTTGTATCATAGTATAATAGTATATATATGTGTGCCAATTATTATAATTACTATCATCATTATCATTGATATTGATAATTTTATTACAAGTACTATTATTATCATCATTATTATTGAGATAAGATAGATAGGACAAAAAAAAAAAAGATAAAAGTTATTAATCCATGTATATAAGGAATTTTGGTTCACAGTTGTTACAATGAATAGAACAACTAGTTACATACAGTAGACGTTTACATTATATATTAAAACATCTAGACTTAAGAATATCTCAAATGACAATAATTATAGTTAGAATTGAGGATTCCCACATTATGCAACCAACCCCCCCCCCCCCCACTTCTCCTTAACACGTACACCCTCACATTCATAAAAAAACACACAAAGATACACATATAATACACATGCATATAACCTGCAAGCAAACTGATACAGACAAACATATATATATATATATATATATATATATAAAAATATCGCCGTTGTCGTTCTATAAATGTATAAAAGTGCGGTATCTTATGGATTTAGAACACACAAAAGAAAATGACATGCATTTCTATTGGCAAATTTCAATTCAGTAAAAATTAAAAATGAGGTGTAAGCAACTTTCAATAAGTTTATTTGGTGCGACAAAACAAAAATCCTTAAATTTGAAGTAAAAATAAATTTCCAATTATTCATCCCAAAAGGAAAATTTGTCTTATGGTATTTACCATCAACGAGCATCAGCCGTAAGAACAGCGCCGCAAACGTAGGCAATTCATGTAAATCCTTGCCCAAGAGTTAAACACGGTGTCTCCAAGGAGATTCAAACTCGCGACCTTTTGCATGCGAGTTCAACGGCTTAACCGCTCTGCCACACGTTTATAGAACATCAGCAACGATATATGTGTGTATATAATATACACACATACATGAATATAATATATTTTCAAGCTATCTGAAATGCAAACCATGTCTATTGTAATCAATGGCATTGTACAGAAATTTTATTACTTATTTATCGAATTATTGCTGATAATAAGAATGATCTTTTATATCTTCCTCTGCTGGTATGTAATGATAACAGTCATCTTCTTAAAGATGGTTAACTTGTTTGGTAGAGGGGATGGGAATGCATTCTCAGGTTTCTTTTCACAAAGATGGAAAAAAAAGAGGTCGTCAAAAGGCAAATTACTATTACAGTAAGGCCCGCTTAATTTGAATTCCTTGGAATATGGAGATGACTTCGAATTATCCGAGATAAAATTATATTTTCAATCCAAGGGAAATAACTGGGTATAAATTTTTAATCAAGTGGCACCAAATCGCAAATCTTTTATTAATATTGCTAGGCCTAGACCACCTGGCTGGCAGAATTATGGCCGCTTAGTTACAAGGATTGGCATTTTACTGATTTACTGTAGTACTATAAATATATTAATATTACTAACAAGCTAACCTTTTACATAATTATTATGTCTCTAAGGCCCAATTTGGGATGGAGTTGTATTGAATTTACCCATGTCCACTACTTTTGTGATATCAGGGTTTACCTAGACCGCCTTGTAAACAGCCAAGGTTTCTTTTACATGCGTAAATTATACACAAGAAACCTCCAATATTATAGTCCGTCTCCAATAGGACTTGACACTCTTTATCCTAGCAACTTAATGGAGTGAAGTAGATTGATGCTTGAGATGCTCTTCAACAGTCATTAATATCGAGAAAATTCACATCATGACTTTGAATTATCCAAATCAGACCAGAAATAATTCAAATTAACCAAGATTTCTTAAGAAAGGCAAAGAAGACAAAAATGTAGAACTTTTCGAGGTAACTTCAAAATGTCTGAGAATTCGAATTATGAGGACTTCACTATATATCTGATTTGATCATTCTGCACATTTTCTTTAAATTATGTAATCAATTTTATTTTTATCTTGCTGTCGTGTTTCTATACTAATACTATAAACAAAAACATCCATTGTAACTATAGAACTTATATTTTTATCAGTGTGTTGACAATACCAAAGCATTTAAGTCTACTAACCAACAAATACAAATGTATTTGTTTAGGTTCTTATGGACAAGAGAATTATTTTAATACAAAGGTGCCAATTAAGACTACTTTCAATATATGAAACAACAACTTCTTCATCATTAATTTTTACCAACTTTTGGAAACTTGACTTTGTTATAAAGTTAAAAATCATCTTTAGTCTTTTGTTACATTTAACAACAATGGTCTTTAAACCAGTCAACAAATACATGCAGTCAATTAATATATATATATTATATATGCAAAATGATTAGTTTGATCATCGTTGGTTAGAAAACCCTTGTATTACATGTTGGTAACTGTTATTATTATTACAATAATAATAATAATACGGTCGAACCCGCTTATTCTGAAACTCAATCTTTCAACTTTCTTTCAATCTTTCTTTTTTGTATTGTTTCCTTTGTGGCTGGTGTCTGTTTAAGACTTTTAATCGAGAATTTCAGCGATTTCTGTTCTCAACCGCCCTAAAATAGTTTAGTATTTAAAATGGGCTTACGTTTAGATTAACCGGTCTATTTACTCTACACAATTATCTAAAGTTGAGTCGCTCTACAAAACCAACTACAAACTGGAATATCGGATTAAGAAAGTGAAGATTACTCATCTTGCGAGATCTCTTGAGACTCAACTCTGGATAACTGTATACAGTTATTGCGGCTCGACTCTGGATAAAACTGTACAGTTATTGCGACTCGACTCTGAACCGTAGCCTTAATTATTATCTTCTTATTTTGTACTTGATTTGCATTGGGATCAAGTTGCTGTACAAAAATTCACTAAATATAATTCTATTGGAACAGTTTTTCGATTTTACCATGCACAAACATTTTGATTTTCGATAAAGTTCAATAAAATCCAGAATATTTTCCTTTGACCAGGTAACCATTTTGTTTCATTTTCTAGAAGAGGAAAGCCGGAAAAACGAGTCCTTCCAGCATTTCTGGAGTCTAGAATTCTGTAGAATAAGTTTAAATATAGGACCTCTAGGCCGTAGTAGGAATTTCAAATTTTTGCCAGGGTGGCAGCCGGAATGGCCTGCTGTTATTCATTTTTAACTACTGAGGGTTCTATTACATGCACAAAGGCACATGGGACCTCTAAGTTTATCGTCCGTCTCTGATAGAACTAAGCACTTAAATCCTGCCTAACAGGAGAGGGGAACAGCAAAAAATCTGCACCAATTGGGATTCGAACTCGAGTCCAAAGTGAACCCGCGACCAGTTCTTCGTAGACCAGCACCGCAATCTATTGAGCTATCGCACCACGCTATAACATATATATCGAGAACTAGCTCCAGATACATTTCTTTTGATTCCAAATCTGAATCTAACTAGTTTTAGATATCAGATTTAGATTAGATAAAGATCTAATCTAGATCTAGACCATTATCCACGCAGATGAAAGTGAAACAAAAAAGCTATGATTAAAAGTATGATCAACATGGTTCTTCCACACCCTTTTAAGTTAGATCTAGATCTAGATCTAGAATGTAGTGTTGGTGGAATTACGATATTATTATAGAAAAAGACCCGCTCACACTTTGCTTCGGGAGACATGTTTTCTTATGGATTTTTGGGTGCTGAGAACGAATCTGATAATGAAAGTCGCTGCAAATTGTTAGTTTTTGAGAAAATCGAAACTTTATCCGCCGATGTCGGATAGGACACGTACACCTGCTGTGCTTCCGCTGGACAGAGATACGTCGGGTTCCGAGGAAAACTAAGTTCAGATTTTTTTAGTTAAGGGGATGATAGACATTTTTTTTGCTAAGTATGAAACAAAAATTTTTAACAATTTTAAAAAGGGGAGTTCAGGGGCCTGACGTTACAAAAAAACCACATTTGCGGCTATTTTTAGTGCCATATTCGTTCTCAGGACACAAAAATACGTGGTTAGCACCAAAAAAATACCCAGTAGTTTGTGGGCGGGTCCTTTTCTATAATTTTACCAACAACTGCATATAGAGAGAAGTAAAAATTGCAACATTGCAAAAATGAATAGATTTAAAGATGCAAGGCAAAACGAACAACCTGTTGGCTTATAAGGGGAAAAGGGAAATCATTGTTCATAAATTCAATTTCAATATTATATTACCCCAGTTTTGAAGCCTTCTATGAGATAGATTAGTCCATTTAGGTTTTGGCACTGAATACACTCTTTCAAGAAGCAGCTTTTCTTCATCTTCATTGATAAAATTTGGAATGTAGAATATTGATGGTGGGGCCTTGAATGAAAAAAAACAGAACAAACAACTTTCAGTGCTACTAAAGTAATACTGTTTTCTATGGAGACATAGAAAATACTTGAAAAGTTAAAAGCTGTAAAATCCCTGATGCCTTGGGTGCTAAAAAGGCACCAGCAGTGCTCTTGATTTTCCACTTTCTTTCTTCCTTTTCACCCTTCTTTGTAATTCTTCAACAGTATCAGTATCAATAGTTACATTTCTCTGTAAAAAAACAACAACAAACCAAACCTGAAACCAATATATACACAATGATTAACAAGTGGGTTTTAGCTGTAACAAAAATGTGGTAAATGAGGAAGGAAGTGGAAGTTCTAGGGTTGGTTTTCCTTCCTGAGAAGTTTGGGATTGAACAAAAAACTAGATATCTATCCCTAGTTTTAGTGCTGGCTATGATGTAAATCTAGTGTATGCCACTCATTTACACATGCAGCTAAAGAGAGCAACTCATTTTACCTTATCCACCAAATATGGTTTTAAATCTGAGTTCCCTGCTGTCATGTTGATTATGTAGATTTAGCAAGCTTTAGCAAACTTTGTCTTTGTGTATCAATGTATAGTTCGAACAATATTTAAATAAAACAGTTTTATTCTCCGTAGACTGGGTGACATATCATTGAAATAATTGATATTGTCAATTTGGGCGTTAACTAGGATAATATAATGGTGGGCCTAAATTCTTACTTTCGTTTTCGTTATTGTTTCTGGATTCTTCATTATTTCCGATTATTTATTTTACTAAATTATGCTCTATCATCCAATGAAAAACCCTTTTACATCGTTATTTCTTTGTCATCCAAAATGGGTGTATGAAATTTGTGGAACAATGTCTGACTGCAAAAATGGATTTTCATCTCTTTATTCTTACCTGCGTGCTCATCAGATAGGCCTTCTTTAGTATTCTTGCACCATTGGACTTAAAGTAGGTGACAATTGTCATGAAATCGGTCGATAAACTTTGTAGTCAACCCAAATCCCAAGAGATATCTGGATTCTAGATTTAATCTCTTCTAGTTATTAGCCTAGCCAGGTTAGATGGATTTTTACCTGGGGTCCTTAGAATCTAAATCTACCCTAGACTTATAGATTCTAGATTTAGATCTAGAGAATCTAGAATCTAAGTTTACCTCTATGAGTCGTTATCTAGATTTGTCTAATACATTGAGATCTAGTTCTAGATCTAGATCTAGATTAGTTTATACCTAGGATTGTTTTATGGAAATTGGTTCAAAAATTAATTTTATTGAAAAAATAATCTTAGCTGACCATGTAATATCTAGAATCTAGATCTAGACCTAGATCTATCTAGATCTAGCCTACTTGAATTTAGAGTGTATCCTCCCTAAGTGAGGTTGAGTCTAGCCTACTTGAATCACAACATAATAATTCTAGTTTTAGATCTAGATTCTAGATAGGCCTGAATGGGATGAGGAAGAAGGGAGGGGAAGGACAGGAGAAAATTTCTACTAACCTGGCAGTGGGTGGGTGGCAATATTGGTGGAGCGAGTACCACCTTGAAATTGTTACGAGGAATGCATCTTATCAATTCGTAGAAGTAGCCAATGAGCCTTACAAATACATGCCAATAATAATATAATTCTGGGTCTGAACAATAAAAACAAAACAGCCTATTTTTCTCTAAACTTACCGTGAGTGATTCATATATTACAACAAAATAGATATGCGTTTGTTGACTTGTCGTTGAAAATCTTGTAGTTGTTGGGGCGCAAGATTTTGAAAGTGGGAATTTTCTTCAAGCTTCAGCTAGAAGCTGTCTACGTGATTCATTTCAAATTAAACCGTGCAAAGATTATAATAAAGAATATATATATACAAGGGTGTAAAAGCCTCTATTATGGTCTGAAATAACCGGCAGCTTTGCCCGACAAGGGTTAATATGTTAGAACTATCATCTGATAAGTATGTGAAACAAATCACCAGCTGATTGTTAAAGATTTGTAAACTGGATCTATTTCATCGCTTTATCTATCTATGAATAAAAAATCTGCCGGGAAAACTCTGAAATTATTTCAAGCTGTAACCTCATAGGGCTTGGATCTAAAAATGTTCTTTTATCAACACTTGTTCCTATAATTAATATTTAAGGTAAATTGGAGTTTCCATTAAATAAAATGAAACTGAGATCTTTTTGCCTCTATGATTAAAATATTTGGTCACTGCATGCCCGTTTCTTTTCATGGATAGCTAGGGATGATGTAATTGCCACTGTAATTCCTGCTTCCTGGGCCAACCAGAACATTAAATAACTGCAAGTGCTCTTCTTCGGTCAAAGTTATAATGTGGGCATGATGTACATAGTAGGCTGAGTGTTTGGGTACCTAATCACAATCACTTTTTCTTTTTACATCATATATTTAATTGCTAGTAGCATCTGACACCACATTACTCTTGCGGGATATAATATTGCTCATTGTCTGATTATATTACTATCAAAGTAATTTGAAACAATTATAATTTGAGAGGAAATTATTTGAAATGATTTGCGCAACATTATCTCCATTAAATCATTGGTTACAACATTCTAACCAAAGCTGAATTTTATCTGTCTGTTAGAGTAAGAGAGCTGAAAAGTTCTGAAAAATTCCTTTGAGTTAACGCTCTTTGTGTTGGAATACAATTATTTCCCAGGTGACTATTGTCCTTTGGCTTTCAAGGTGGGTGACCTTCTTTGCAAGAAAAAAAGAAAGATTTATTTTGAATTATTTTTAAAAAGTTATATTAAATTTATCATTTTTATTTCAGATGGCTGTGAGCAGTATGAATGGGCCAAGAAAGGGCTCAAGATACCATCGGCTGGATGATATTCCTAAAGATTCTTTCACCCCGCGCACATACCAGGTAAGTAGAAAAAACTAATTTTTAATGCATTTGTTAGATATAATGTCTCACTCACATTCATTTTAGATAATTAAAACAACCAGTCATGTCCCTTATCTTGTTTCAATTTAACTCTTCTATTGTTCAACAAAGAATAAATTTCTTATTCATGGATGAAAATCATATTAGATCGGATGCTCACATTTAGAGAGTTTAGAAGAAAACCTATCATGAGATTTTTATTTCATATATACCGTATTCGCTCTATTAGAAGCCCCTGGGGCGCGAAAATGAAGGAGGGGGGGGGGCTTCTAATAGAGTATCAAAAATAACAATTCCAATAGAAAGTTTTAGGTCTCCTTAAAACACCATAGCCCCTATTGGAAGTAGATTCAATCAATAAACCTTACACAAATATATGGGACAGGAGAGAGAGAAACTCAGTGCGTGCTTTATTTGCCATTGGGCTTGTGGGCCCTTCAACCACTCGTTTTACAGTGTGTTCAATCACCCTACCATAGCTGCCAACACACCAGTGTTTAGGTCTGCAGTGCACTACACACAGTTTGATACAATAGTAGTGGACTAGGCCTACGTTGACAACTGAATAAGACTAAGAGGAGTGGTAGGCCTACATCAATATAATAATATTAACAGCTTTAAATATTTATTGATTTTCTGCCAAGCTGCCGTCATGTAGACAACATTGGGCCTAATATTATAATGCCGGTGTGTGTAAGTGTGAGAGAGAGAGAGAGATAAGCCTACCGTCTGCGGTATCGGTATTGGTTTCAATCAGTGAATACTGGTTATGTTGTCATTACATTTACTATTGTGAGGAAGCTGTGGCTTGTTTTGTCTTGATTTACAATGTTTTTTCTATACTTCAATCAAAGTGTAAAGCTTAGGAAAACATAGAGCGTGGGTGGCTTGGGGTGGTGGGGCTTCTAATAGAGGGAATACGGTATGTTATTGATTTTTTTTTTCTCCTATAAATTTTATCGATATGCAAATCTGAAATGCTAGTCATAGGGAGTGAGACTGTCTTTTATTAAAATATGCTGCTAATAAAATCAAAAGAACCCCACTTTCATTTATTTACTGAAAGGAGTTGTGATAAAAACTGATTGGGAAGGTAATGATAACCAGCCTCATCATTTGCCTCTATAAATCATAGATGTAACTATTTTTGTTTTTAAAATATGTTTAAAACGATTTCCCTTTAAATTTCTTGATTGTCATATACCGGTCATGTCATGGTTCAGAGTATGACTCACCATCATATCGCTTATTATACCTACATTTTGAAATAATTTAACTTTTTCTTTGTAGTGTGGGTTTTTAAATATATTTTCAGAATGCTCTCTGTTGTTCATCTTGTGGTTTTTGGTTTTGTTTTTTGTTTTTTTAATTATATTGCTCTGAAATTTTGTTCTCTTTTCTCTTGATTTTAATCATATTTATTATCATCAATAAAGAAACAATTGCACATTATATATATACATTTATATGTAGGTTGATTGTAATTGGCATTTTTCTGGTATTTTACAATAGAAAATGACTTTGTTTTTTCTTGGGTTTTTTTTTTGTTTTGTTTTTATCTCCTAGATTGAACTTTTGGATGCTGCCTTAAAGAGAAATACCATATTATGTCTTGGAAACCCAGAAAGTAAAATATTCCTAGCCCTTATGGTAACTAGACAGTTGGCTTCACCTACAAGACAGCCATTGGGAGATGGAGGGAAGCGAACATTTTATTTAACTCATTCAGGTGAAAAATTTATGTCGTTTTGAAATCCCTTTTATATAAGTAGAGAATGAATTGTAGTATGGATAATAACAAATTTGTACTGTTCCCTATATTTAAAAAGATATTCACATATTGAATTGCTTTTCTTCGAATTTAGTGACAAACTCAAATCTAATTGATTATTGTTGTCAGAATGTCTTTTATTAACAGTATGATTATGATAACCTGAGAGTAATATAATATTGTAGCCTTTGTCTTAAAATATCATTTCGCTTCTTTTGATTCCCTATGTTAATTTATTTCATTATCTTTAAGTACTGGAAAGGAAGGAATGCACTTGACAATTAATCTTTAAAACTGAAAGATGATGCAAGGATGATTTCAATTTATTCTTGTTTGTCTCTAATTGTTTAGCTATAAACATAAATTGTAATCATCATTATTATTATTTTTATCTTTTAAGTATCTTTATCTAGAGGTCAATGGTGTTTTCTTTTTAGCAATGTATTGATGTAAACATACCTTTTTAAAATACTTTGAATTATCTGTATTTCAGCTGATGAGACGAATGCTATCAGTGCAATCTTGCCTCACCACACTGACTTATCTATAGGAAACTTTTGTCCTGAGTACCATGACAAATCTATTTCCAGTCATAATGGATGCACTAATGCAAATGATATCATCACTGTGAATATATGGCTTCAAATTCTTGAACGAAATAGCATAATTGTTACCACCGGGCCACTGTTTTTAATGGCACTTCAAAATAATTTTGTTAAACTTCAAGATGTAAATCTTCTTATTTTTGATGATTGTCACAAGATTGTTGGTACTGACAATCATCCATATGTTGATATTGTATCAGAGGTTGCAAAAATGGATGATGATAAGAGGCAGCCTCATATTTTAGGTGTGACCGCCTCTATTGCTGGTACTGATTGTAATAGGCCCGAAACTTTGCAGCAGACAATCTCATCCATGGAGACAGCAATGATGGCCCAAGCAGAGACTTCAATGCTTATTCTATCTGAACGTTTTGGATGTCGGCCCAAAGAATTCATTAAGGAATGTCAAGAGATTGACGATGATCAGCCTTTGCTAGCTGATTCTTTAGAGGATATATTACTGTTTAATTTAGAATTCTTTGAAGACTGTCGTATTTCAAAAGATGCAGCCGTTGATAATCGTGATCCCTCTGAAATACCTATTAAAGTTTTAGTTGAATGCCATAATGTTTTACAATGTTTAGGGTCTTGGTGTACCTCTTCAATTGCCGAATATTTTGTTATGCAGCTGGAAAAAATCATCAAGTATGAGAAGAATGATATACACAAGAAGTTTCTAAGATGTGTGTGCACAACCTTGAGAGGATTGACAAAGTATTTTGAAATGAATTTCAAACCAGATTATGACGTAGAAGAATTTCTTCAATACACCACTTCAAAAGTGCGTGAAATGGCCAAAATTTTGAGAAATTACAAACCAGAAGTTGATTTCATGATCATCAATAATGACAATCCCTTTGATAGTGATTCAGATTTCCCTGATATGTTTGATGACAATGAAGATGATGAAGATTCCATGATGTCAGGGTCAGACGGAGAAGAAGAGAATGAACAGACGGGAAAGTCATCCATGTGTAAGCCTATGCACATTGCAGTCAAGAGAACTGCAGATGGGGGCCACGAGAGAATCATGACATTTTCAGAAGAGGAAGAGAAGAATCTATGTGGTGTTGTCTTTGTCCAGAATCATTTCATTGCTTTTGGTCTGAATAAACTCATAGAGGAAATTTGCTCTTGGGATGAAAACCTATGCTTTGTTAAAAGTAGTCACATCATGGGTCATGGCCTTGCTGGAGGAGGAGGAAGCAAATCAAAATCCAACAAAAATTATAAAAGACAAGAGGAAACTCTTCGCAAGTTTCGTATGCAAGAAAGAAATTTGATAATTGCAACAAAGGAGTTGGAAGAAGGAATCGACATACCCAAATGCAATCTTGTTGTTTGTTTTGATCCTCCGACAGATTATCGATCATACACTCTCTCAAAGGTAATTATTTTAATTCTTCAATGTTTTAAACTTTCAGAACCAAAGTGAGGGAATGAAAATGTAATAGTGATTTTTTAATATTTTTTTTCCAAAGAAGTATGCAAGAAATTTTAGTTAAGTTTTGGTAGTAGAAATTATGCCATTACTCTCTATAAACAAACATCATATCGTCGCTGTCGCAAGCATTGCACTTAAGTCCAATGCTAAACTATTGGACTTAAGAGCAATGCTTGCGACTGAGATGATATGTTTTAAACTTTTTCAAATACAGTGTTGTGAATTCAAAGAATTACATTAAATTTTTTTGCAGGGAAGAGCACGTGCAAGAGATGCTTCATATTATATACTTCTTGATGATGAGACTCGCTCATCATTTAACTTAAACATCAATGTCTTCAAAGGAATTGAACAGGTCAATATATTTTCATTTCATTTTTCTGCTCATTAATGAAAAAGGTGTGTTTTGGGGTCTTGATTCATATTCTGATATGGAAAACCTATTTGTATATATATTTATTTATTTTTTCTACCAAGCTGTCCTTTACATTGTGTGTTTTCTACGTCTTTTTATGTAAGTTTACACTAAGAATTTGACAAAAGAGCCTGCTATTTATTTGCCATCTTCCCATTAATTTTATGTCCTCTTAATTTTGTATGTTTTTTTTTTAAAAGCTTGTCATATAAACCTCTATCTGTGGCATTTATTCAGAAAAATTAGTTGTAAGATAAGACCCTTAACTGTTCTAATGATGATACATCATGTTGAATTGTGTGCATTTATTCTTGTGACGTAGTAGGTGCATGATTCTGTAACTGTAATTGTGTGTTGTTTTTAAGTGTTGCATTACCTAAAACCCTGTTCATTTATATTATTTCATGAATGAAACAATCTTTCTATGCACTCATTTCATTTTCATATTCCCATTTTCATATGAACAAGAGGATAAACACCTCCCCAAAACATAGTCAAAAATAAATAATAAATTACATTATGTTCTATATTGGTTAGCAGTGAAGGTGCTAAGTAAAAGTAATAGGAAGCTCATATTATTACCTTTATCAACAGGTTTTACTAGGTGAAAACAGAAATCACAATTCACAACATTCTTCAGATGTTGAGGAAAGTGGCAGTGTGAATGATGACCTCGATGAACTGCCTCCTTATTCATCAGGCTGTGCACAAGTGGACTTGAGGGGGGCTATTTCTTTAATCAATAAGTGAGTGGAAACTTAGAGAATTTTTGAATTAGCTTTAGATGGAATACCAAGTTTGCAATCAAGCAGTTCACTTTGCCATTCATCTGCAATGGTATTCCCTGAGTAAGTTGAGCAACTAAAAATTATGATAGATGAGATCATTGATCATTTGTGTTTTGTAACTCTTTCATCCAATGCTTCTGTGATATATTTGTAATATGAGGGATTCCTTTGAAATCACACTAAAATTTATGGATGTAACAATTATAGATTTGAATTAAATAGATATTTTTGTCATAAATCCAGCTTTGCTGAGAAAAGCCACCAAAGTGGCTGCAATTGTCAGAAGAAAAAAAAGAGAGAGAGAAAACAGTAATGAATTTTAAACAGTTGTGAAAGTCATATTTTTCTACGCTTCACATGAAGATAACTTAGATGAAAGTTACCATAACTATCTCTTCTATTTTTTTACAAGGCCTTCATTTTGTGCCCTATTAATGGCCTTACACTTTCCCATTTAACAGATACTGTGCCAAACTTCCAAGTGATGCTTTTACACACCTTACACCACAATGTCGAGTTGAGAAAATACCTGGAGACCCACCAAAATTCAGAGCCTTTCTTAGATTGCCGATCAATTCACCAGTAAAGGAAGAATTGAAGGTGATTGGTGTATTTGTAAATAATTTTGTGTGAATGAGACTTATTTTATCTCTTGGTCTGTTATACTTTGTTTTACCTCTCCATCCTAGAGATTCATGCACAGTAGACCCATTCAGTGCATTAGACTTTAGACATGTACAAGGTCTGTTAAAGTATGTTAATTTCATTACATGTATTACCCAGTTCCTCTTAATTTCTATATTGAAAGACTTGCATTGATAGATTTGCCCAACAAGGCAGAACATTATTTGAAGTTGATATCATCGTATGTTGCATAGGCTACATGACCCAAATACATTCAGCTCTTTTCATAAGATTGCAGACAAGTATTAACTACCCCTCAATCACAATAAACATGTGTTTATGAATCTCTACCCAATTATTCTTTTGTATGGTCCATCGCTTGATGAATGAAATATGAGATTGCCTATCATCATCATCATTGCCTTTCACTCCTGTCAGAGTATAGGCCACGCACAAACAAATTCTGTTTATCTCTATCTTGGGCTGTCCTTTCAAGTTTGCTTCATGTGAGTCCCAGCTCTTTGATCTCCCTTTCAATACATCTTTTCTATGTTTCCTGTGGTTACCTCTGCCTCGTGCTCATTATGGATTCAATTATAAAGAATGACTATGTATTCCATGTTTTATTTTTGTTATGTGAATGTCGTTTTTTCTTATAAGTTCCTATATTGTTTTCATTGGCTTAATCTTATAGGGTCCTGTGATGTTTTCTAGCAAGCAGGCAGAGAGAGCTGTTGCACTCTATTCATGTGAAATTCTTCATAAGAAAGGTACGTCTTAGGTCCTTGTTTTTTAGTAATTTCTACATTTTTATGTTTATGTATTTTTCTTTATTACTTTTATTGTATTCTGTTGATTTTATTTAACTCTTTTATGTTTAAGGCTTCTGTAGTTTGCCAACTAGTTAAGAATGGATGAATAATTACACATAGTATTTTAAACATGAAGTTAGGAGACTTGCACCTTTCCATGAACTTGATTTTTGAATTGATCTCAAATTATATTCTAGATGTATTTCAGAAAATGTTTACAGGAGTAAATATGAAAAAAGCTTCCCAAAAATTATATTGGTACTATGTGCTTACTAATTAATCTTATATCAGGTAGATTTAGCTTATTTTATTGTGATTAAGAAATATATGGGGTTTTTCAGTGTTTTCTCCTTGTGCCTTTTATCACACCATAATATCAAAAGGTGCATTAGGGAGAGACGCAAGGGCCCTTCTGGGCGTGCTAGAAGATGAGAGAGTGGTCTTGACCCTAAAATAATTGTCAATCTTTTACCAACTAAACCAAATAAAGGATTTCCTGCATGTCAAGTCACTTAGCTTTTGCTCATCATAGATCTAGTGTCCCTCTCCTCAATACCTTTACTTTAGCTTAAAGTAATCAACCAATCACTGGTCATTCTTTTGGCCTAGAAAGCCCCAATCGACAAACCAATGGATATGGGCTCACGGCTCCTCCGTGTGATAAGTCCCTCTCTCTTTGTTTTTGTCCCATGTCGCGTAGACGCCGTGGATGGGTGATGAAGAAAAACTGTCTACTGACGGTGATGATACTAATGACAATGATAGTATGATGCACTGGGCAGTTGAGCTAGTCACGCGCATACACACACAACTCTCTCTCTCTCTCTCTCTCTGTAACTCTATAGCGTTGTTCTTCGTAATGATATGATGAAACTTGTATGTTGTCTGGAATCGGGCCTAGACCTAGTTAGTTTCAGTTTCGATATTCGACAGGTTTGTGTCTCTTTATTGTATTACAGTAAGAGTGCAAGAGATTTGACAACTCCTTAAAGGCCTGTTAGAGTTTTTAGGTTAGGGCCCCCTCAAATGTGCACCCTGAACCGAGAGGCTGGAGGAAACACTTTTTTATTCAGATGTTTTATTGCTCTTTAAAACAGTGTAAGATAGATTTTCCATAACTCAAATATGACATCCTTTTTTAGTTTTGAAATCACTTACTGTTGGCAGGTGAACTCGATAACAACCTTGTTCCAGTTGGGAAAGAAATGTTTCTTTATGAGGAAGAAGAAGAATGGGCCGATGAGGAAGATCAGGCTGGACAGGCCAGACCTGGAACAACAAAAAGGAAACAGTATTACATCAAAAAGGTACATAAAAAAGTTTTTGCAGGTTTTATGGGCATCAATCATTAAACAGTTTCCTTAGTTATTAGATTAAGATGTATTTAAGTTTCTACACCTGGGAGGTGGAGAGTGTTTTAGGATGAGGAAATATGTTTTGAGAGACTTTTTCAAGGTCTTAATGTATGCAAAATCAGGAATGAAACTCTTGTTTTCTTATTGCTTGACCTCAGCACAGACATATGTCCTATTTTTTATTAATTACTAGCCGGCCCGTTACAGCTTCGCTTGTAAAATTAGGTGCAGATCATTATCTCTCTCTCTCTCTCTCTCTCTCTCTCTCTCTCTCTCTCTCTCTCTCTCTCTCTCTCTCTCTCTCTCTCT
>JASKDV010046179.1:0-15876 GCA_032466395.1 Aegires albopunctatus | reverse complement strand
GTCGAGCAATGCACACACATGGGGGATGGCCACCAGCTATATGCCTCCCTCCCTCCCCAGCAAAACCTCCTCCCTCCACTGAGGGGACAAAACAGCCTGATAGACAGAAGATAGAGGACAGATGGGAGAAGAAGCGTTGGCCCTATTCTTTACCCCCGAGAACCACACGGGGAGGTGTGAGGATAATTTAAGAGTTTTCGATATAATACAATGATAATGTTTTAAATTTTAATTATGATTCTACGTCTTTTGTGCTCCCAATTTATGAAGTACACAAATCACGTGATACTGTTGTTAATTAATAAATCTATCTCGCATTTCTAAGTCTGTAGCCTGTATCTATCAATCACATCATAAATTACAAAAGATATCTTTTTAAAATTACATTTCTTCCAATACATGTGTACCTACCAAAGAAATATAACAGATGGGTCAAGGTCAATTGGATTATGACACCCTTTGATTAGTCCGTAAGTAAAACAACCCAGCATGTGATATGAATGGGACAACAGGATTGGTGAAATCCAACTGATATCTCAGGGAATTCCCACAAATTAATTAACTATGCATTGAGAATGAGCAAGGAGGATAGATATGTTTCACAGGCAGGAGATGCGAATTAAACTTAATCTTTTAGTATGGGAGAGTTAGATTTAGATGCACTTCTCTTATCAAAAGGATAATCTTTTTCAATGCCTTATTAAGCACTTAATTCCAATTTCAGAGTAGAGAAAAATATTGGTGAATAGCTAAACGTTTAAACAAAAAGTTAGCCGGCTTTAATTCTATATTTAGTGCCCCTTTCAGTGAAGATTATGCCGTTTCCTATTTATTTTCACATCCAAGGTGTTCAAATTCCTAATTCTCTCTTAGTATAAAGATAAATTTACGGATTCTTTTGTTTATTATCATAATTTCTCTCCAGAGATCCTATGTGGGTTCATAAACAGTTATATATAGTTATTTGTACTCCTGTATGAATATGTTTGTGGCAAAACTGGTAATGCATCAGTCATATTTAAATTGTGTGTGCGTAGGATATGCAGAGCATATGTATGTGTCAGTTTACGTGTTTATCAAATTTATTTGAAGGGAGAAGGCACATAGTGGGGCACAAATATCAACAGGTTCCTTTCATGTTCAGAAAAGGCAAAAGTAAAACAATTGATGTTTGTAACAAAACGAAAAAGAAAAACCCCACAAGCAAATTGTCAAAAAGTGTAAGAACCGATCAAGAGTACAATAGGTAAAAGGGGACTCATCAATGCTTTTGTCAGGCGTGCCTTTAGAGAGCTTCTACTGTATGTGTATTAAAAATAATAGGATAGTACCTGTACAAGTAGTGGGACCGGTGTTGTTTATTCGAAAAAGAAATTTGGATTTTTATTCTTACTTTACTTCTTCTGTACAAATTCTTTAAAACATAATTAGAAACCGACTATTTATAATCTCATCTTTTTATCTGAACTAGACGTTGCTGGAACCCGGTTCTTGGATTAGGCCAGACGGGCTGCTATCCCTGAGTGATTCGTGGGATTTGTTAGTTATTTGAAGTTTAAGGGCTCAGTCAAACAACCCCTGAAAATGAATGAACAAACGAACGCAATAGATTTCGAAGATCAATCTGCCACAGACAAAATTCGTTTGCCCAAAATACATTTTCAAATGCTCTCATTCAAAGAAGAGAAGAAGGGTACTGTCTGTATAGAGTGCAATAAATGTGATTGATAAACTGGTTGAAATTCATGCTCGCTTACCACCAGGGTCAAGGGGAATACCCGTTACCAATAGAAAATGTAGTAAGTAAAATCAAATAGAGGAAAATAAATAAAACATAAGTCAGAGAATTGAGAATGAAAAAAATTAACCGCCCAATGCTTTCAACCTGTTAATCAAAATGTTAATATATATTATTAAATAATTAATAAATTTTCATATCTTTTGTTGTATTGTAACAACATAATAAAATATATATACACACACAAAATTTCCTCTTTTAAAGATATCTAAACTTCACGGAATTAAATTCTTTAGATACATCTGGTACGGTCAAGGTCAATGGTAACAAAGTCAAATGTAAATTTGATCTGAAATTGATCAAGAAAGCTTCAAGGGCAGAACAAATTCATAAAAATCAAAGTTTCAAAAATTTGCTTTAAAATCAACTTTTTGTTTTTTTAGAATGATTTATAATATGTATAACATGCTGTGTGTCTCCAGCTTGGAAAACATTGAACCAAGGTTGTCGTATTGTGTTGCAGCAGTTGTAGATAATGAAACAAGCCAATGAATGGATAAAAAGTAATGATGATAAAAATAATAATAATGATTGATAACAATAAAGATGAAACAGGTCATGAAAAGTACAATTAAAATGAAGATGATAAATTGTCACTAATCTACTTGAAAATCTTTGATATTTTACATTAATAAGGATTTTAAGGAATAGTAATGTAAAGCTGATGATGATAGTGATGATAATAATATGATGAAAATATATTACATAGATAACAATGAAGAAGAAAGGATTTCATTGTTCTTTTAAAATCGGTGTCCGTCTGTTCAATTCAAGGTAAAGTGGATGAAATGGTGATTTAATCGTTGAATGACAAAATGAATGAAGACAATAAGGAGGTATCGTGGGACAACAATAATAATGATAATTGTAAATGTAAGGATAAAAGGGATGATAGAAATAATGCTCTGATAATGATAATAATAACATATTTCCGACATTTCATGATCCATTATCTCAATAGTTTGATAAAAATTCATGTGCTGATTACAACTACTCTGCAACCCAAATACATTCTTCATTAAGCTACAGGGTTGCTGTCCTCAGCAGATTAATTCATTGCAATATAATCGTCTCTCTCCAATTCATGTATAGCACTTTTTTTTTATTTTTTAAACAGAGTAACCTGCAAACAATGCAATTCAACATGATCAACATGGCATAAACTCATATAGAACTTTCCCTACAGCATCTGCTAGGCACTGCAAAAATTCTAGGCGACCATGACAACTATAGCAAGATAAATCAGCTTAATATATTATGCTTTCTCTTCGGCTCTCTACGTCACATTTGCAAACCAACTCATCTGTGGTAATAATAATGTGCAATATACATCTATATATGGTTGTTACCATCATAGAATAATCTCAAAAATCAGATTAAATGCAACACACAGCTTGTTGTGGTGAGAGACTGATAGATACTGTGGTAGCCTGTTTCTCTTGGACTTCATTTCTAAATCTTGCTTCATTATTTTCATTCGTCTCATTCTTTTATAATATTATAATAAAGATGATCATGGTATGATACTTTACGGGCATGTCCAAATTTTGAAAAAATTAGATTCATTAAAATTATCCAGTTAAATCATATTTTACCTTTGAGGTACCTTGTATAATTTTGCTTGGAAATGTACATATTTCTGTTATGTAATTTACATTAAGACTGCCAAGGAAAAATATAATCCCGGCGAGAAGATTTATTTAAAAAAAAAAAAAATAAGAAGAGATATCGGACAAATAATATTATAAGATTTAAAGCAGGACTTAATTAATAGCCTAGAAATAGTATAAACTGATTGGCAGTATGTGATAATATTGCCTGCAGTATGTGATAATATTCCCTCCTTTAAGTTACTTAGGGAATAGCTAAACTATCAGTTGTCCTTTATTGACACAGAAGGAGTACATTTATGTACAAAGTATAACCGAACACTTAAATGAATGTGATCCTGATATGATGAAATTAAGGGAAACAAATGACTATTTGTTGGAGATGTACTGTGATGAATACTAGGGAATGGGGTTTGCTCATTTTGTTTGTTCTTCTGTTAAGTTTTTCTGGTAGTATTTTCTCTGATGCATGTTTATCATAATTGTTTGCACTTGAAGGATTTTTGTCATTTTGTCTATATTCATACTCAGATCAGACAATGGCACTGAGATTTGAATGTGAATACAATCAATAATAATAATAATAATGATGATGATAATAATGAAACTAATCCATGAAATAATTAGGAATCATTAACACCAACAAGGTCATACATTTATGGTAGTAGTGGTAGCAGCAAATAAGAATGAGTAGAAAAGCACCAAATGGTATTAAGGTGCCTTCTTATAACAAAAGCAACAGTGGTAGTAGTAGAAGTAAGTTTGGTCCATTCGTGCACCTCTGTAACAAGTGACACTAGCAAACAAAGCCAGAGAGTGTTTGTTTTGAATGTATATTTTGAAAAAAAAAAAAAAGAAAAAAAGAAGAAGAAAAAAGGGCAGTACGATGGCAGCACCCAAGGTGAATCATGATCAAGTAGGAATTATGATTTCAGAAAAAAATGAAGATAAAAACAAATGTACCCATATAAATCTGATAACAAATACACCCAAAAAGAGCGTTTTTAAAAATTCAACTTAGAAAAAAAGGCCGCTGGACTGTCAATCACGAATTGGTAACTTAACGGAGTAAATTGCTGGGAAAGCAAAAGAGGGTGGAGAATATTTGAAAACAAGTAACAGGTCTCAGTTTAACATAAAACTAAAACCATATAAAGAAAGAATTTGTCACCTTTTCTAAAAAAAAAACAGGTTCACTGTATACTTTTTTATGCAGGACTTTTTTCTTTTTCAGCAGTTAAAGCTAATTAACCCTTTATCAGGTGAAATGAACAAAACCAACCAGATCGTTTACTAAGCTTGAACTGTAATATTTGACATCAATTACTACAGGAAATGTGGAGAAATTTACATGTATCGATACAGAAGGTAATCAAGCGTCTATTTCAACCATAGTTGATTATTATAAGCTCTTTTTCCCTTCAAAACCCCATAAAATCCAGACCTAAGCTTATCTCCTCTAGAGGTCACCTGTTAAAGGGTTAATAGAATGTTGCAACAATTTTCAAAGAAGAGAGAGTTTTATAGCCAATAGGGTAAAGGCATTGAACAGGGACTCAAGTGCAACTGATTTTTTTTTTTTATAAGCAACATAATTTCTATTTCCCACCTCTTGTGGCACTGCACTGCAGCTCGATTAATAAGATTTCTTTCTTGGAAAAGACCTTAAAAGAAATTTTATTTATCTATTTTTCAAGCATAAGAAGATGGGTTTCAATTTGAGATAGAAATTTCAAACACTGGAAAAGATGTATTATTATTATTATTATCGTAAATGATTTATGCTCAACCAGGAGTCAAAGTTTAAAGATGAATTTCAGGTTTAGACATTACGAGATAAGGACAATTATCAATGATCAAGTTGGCTAGAAACATAAAGCTAAGCACCATCTGGCAATGTCAGATTCTTTCATAACTCACATCTTGGGTCGATTTCTTCAAAATCACTTATTTCAATGTGTGAAAAGATAGAACAGTCAAAATTTCAATTTTTTTTTTCTTATTTGTATAAAGATAAAAATGACTCTTATAACCTTTATAATTATTGAGCAACAGAACATGATTTATTTATTTTTTTCTTGGTACAAATCATGATAAGAAAAGAAAATGTATTACCATTAAAGCGGATGGCTGGCTAATAATTGTGTGGACTTTTGGACTAAATTGCCTTTTTAACCATTTCACAAATTGAATCATGGTTAACAAATTACATTATGTATGTTTTTTATAAAACAGAAGAAATAAGAAATGAATAATTATGGCAATTATAAAAATGTTCTTGTTCCTTTTGCAAGTTTCTTGTAATGTTTGTATAAAAGATTGTATTTAGAATAAATTTCAGCATTTTTTAAAAGAGATAAATTTCCATATTTCATATGAAGTTAAAGATCATATAGCATTAAATTTCTTGTACGTTAAATTTCTTGAACAGTCAATAAAATGTACCATATTGTTGTTGCTTTATATTTTCAGATAGACGACAAATAATAGTATAAAACATCAGTCAGCACTTTTTGGGAAAGTGACAATCATTGATTTTTTAAAAATAAAATAAATTTGTTTTCCATCTTTCCAGCTCCTTTTGACAGATTACAAAAAATTCAGTACAAGTATATGCCAATGTGTACATTGATATACTGAATTTAGTTAATGCCGACATGTCGAACAGTAATGAACAAAGATATGGCTTGATGGAAAAGAAAGAAAAGACAACTAAATCAGAGGAAAAAAAGAGAAAGAAAAAAATTTGCACTCAAATTCAAAAACAGGTCAGAGGAAATCAGTAGTTTCTTTATCACAAATGAACTTAAAAATAATTCTATCACAAGAAATAAAGAAATAATAAATCCATTTGACAAAGCCAAGTGTCATTTTTTTTTTTTAAACTCATTTCTACAATAAAGTATAATTTATATTATCTGTTACAAAATATCATGACAATTTTTCTTTTCACAGCTCCATGACAAAATCCCAGGGAAACATAAAATATCAGAAATAGAAGTACAGGCTTGAACGAACAGGTGACAAATGTATTATGGTCACATGACATGACATCAATAATGCTGTATTACAAAGATCCCATATCTGTTATCCAAGTAATCTTTCCAGTCAAATTTTCTAAATTTTGCTCTTTTGGTTCAACATACTTTTTCCATTTGTTAGTTTGCTGCTATTCCATGCATTTTTGTATGACTTTTTTAAAATCCAAAACCATGCATATGAGTAATAATACATTGAGAACAATGTTTAATTAATGAAACTAGATTTAGATCCAAAGAATCTAGATTAGATCTATTTTTGATTTTAGGATGACAGATCAATTCTGGCCAGAAAAGCAAATTCACACCATCTAAGAATCTTAGTCCGTTTAATTGGAAAATGAAACAAATAGATTTGCTTTCAAAACACACTGCTCGCTCTCTCAGGGGGGTTCAGTTTTATGTCTCACTTCCTTTTTATTATTCTTTAAAGAAATAAAAATGTCAAGCAATTGAATTCCCAAACAATGGTGATATTGCTTATTAAATGAAAGATTTGAGAAGAGAGTCACAAACATAAAAAGTATCCCATAATTTTTTAACCATATAATTTCATGACCACACAGTCATTCGTTATAAGAGAATTTTCTCTCTCTTTGCTAATCTCTTTGAATGGTTAAAAGTAAAATGAAAAACAAAAAAGAATAAATGAAATCAATCGCTGGATAGAAAGATTGTTTTATGCTATATCATATATTTATTAGTATGAAAATTCATTCAAAAAGTTGTATATCATCAGCACAATCAGAAACAGAAGTGAATGTAGATAGAAATCAAAATAATAAACTTAATGAATAAAATAAAACGGAGGATTAAAAAAAAGGAAGCTTTTGCCTTAAAATTTAAAATGCTAATCAGACAATTTTTATTATTTCATTTTGTATACATTAGCTGTTTGCTTTAAAATTCTGTTAATTCCACTTTCTCTAAACATATTTCCACTTCCAAAAATCTAACAATTTATCAAATTTAATTGCAAGCCAATGTTTCTTTTTTTCTTTAAAGTTCCTCCTTTATCTTCCATCATTAAATATGTTTGCTTTCCTTCTTTTTTTTCATATTTTCTTTCAGTTAAGTTGGTGTATATTTCTTTGCAAACTTTGATGAGAGCATGAAAAAGACAAGATAAAATATTTGCTATCATCAAATTATGAAGCAGAATTTCACAAAAATATTAAAAAATTAAAATATTTGAGAGGAAATGGTACAATAAAAGTAAAATTAAAATACTAAATCGATGTGAGCATATGTCATATAATATAATCTCGTATAAATCAAACATTTTGAAAGAAAATGATACATTAACAACAGATGAATGCAGCAATTTCTTACTGCTAGTATAATTCAAAATCAAATTATTTACACAATACAGCAATCAATCATTTAATTTAATTCAATTTCAAAATATTTTTTCACATGGGTTCACATTACAAAACAATTTAATCCAATATGTTAATTATATTTAAAAATTTGTCAGACCATAGCAACTGAATATCAATTTAAAAATAAGATTTTTACAAAAGCATTTCAAGTATATGGAACTCCAGATTCAAACTTGACTATGGAAACGGATGGGTCATAGAATCCAGCCAGGTAAAAGACGTTTGGTTCAATATTCTGTCCTCTACGATTGGCCTCGATCAATCTTCGTCTGTAAGCGGCATGAGACAGGACTTCACATTTGTGGGATATAGACTGAATGTCATTCTCATCTCCATGAGGGGATTCGAAAAGAGCATTCTAGGAGAAAAATAAAAAGTGTTGAGGATAAATATAAATGAAAAGGACATGAGGATAAAAAAGTTTTAAAACCCTAAAAGAACACGGACAAAATAAAAATAAATAAATAAATACATAAAAGGAGGAAAAAAAAAGAAAAAAAAGAGATCGTTTCATGTTAAATGGAGTATACTAGACTATCAGCATGCCCATGAGAAAGGAGAGCACAGAAGTTGAATATCAGAAAGGGAAGAGATCCTTGTCTATAACCTACATTACTGACTTTACTTATCTCTCCAATCCCCCACTGCTGGAAATTAGTCCTTCTCTAGAGGCCATTATTGCCAGGGAGCAAGTGTGATGGAGAGAGACAGCTGGGACAGACAAAAAGTTGCCACGTGTAAATCTCTCAACCACCGTAGTTATTTCACTGAGCTTGAAAAGTCACTCTGATATTTTACTCAACTAAGATGTATAAGTAAGCACATGACCATTAAGACAGTGTTGTCTATGTCTGAAAAATGCAATGGTACCTAATATACTGCAAGATTTGATGTGTTCTGCTTTGCTTTCGGTCAGGGAAGTGAAATGTTCATGTTAATGCACCACGAGTAATGATAATATGGATATTGATACGACTGGATAAAAGTGAAAAGTTTTCTTAAAAGAGCAAATTTACTGAAGGAAGACCTGTTATGAGCATCAAGCAATGCAAATAATTCAACTCTATCAGTAGGCATACCTTTGTGTCAGTCAAACGGAATCCACCTTTGGCCTCATCTGGGTGGTAGTACCAGCTGACCCTGATCATCCTCTGTCCGCCCCATGACTCCCACAAGCTTTCAACACGGCCAATGTATGAGTTTGATCTGCCTTCTGTCACAAATACAGCTGAGTCACCGATGGATATGGTCTCTTTCCTACGATGGATTGACTTGAAGAACTCTTTTTTAGCCCTCCCCTTTAAACCGGGTCGTTTGGTGCCTTTCCCTGACCACTTCCAGATTTGGCTGCTGATGTCTGTATGATCAATGAATGTAAATGGAGATGGAATTGAAAAAGAGGGGAGAGAGAGGGAGGGAGAGGGAGAGGGGGAGAGTGATAGATAGATAGATAGATAGAGAGAGGGGGAGGGGTCAAGCTAAAATCATAGCCGACACATTTCCACTACATAATTTTATTCTATGCGTGAGCTTTACTTGGTGAATGGATATGACTAGTGGCCACCCACACACTGTGCAGTGCCAACTGTTCAGTTACTGCGCAGTTCCATAGATCATCTGTGAATCGCTTACAGATTCATTCAGATACCATTCAGAGCTAGACAGGCTAGGGCAACCTCATTCTCTTTTGAAACCACGTTGATCTTCGGTGGTTTGTGACATGACGTGTAGTGTGTGGGCTCAAAAAATATAAACAGAAAAAGAACTGTGCAGTAACTGCGCAGGCTCAATCTACGGCTTTGATAATGTGTGGTGGTCATCAGTTGTTTCTTTTCACTTCAATAGATTGGAAGCCAGATTGCTCAGTCGGTAAAGCGTTGGGCTGCTAAACTGCAAGCCCTCGAGTTCAAACTCTTAGTCCCGGCAGGTTTTTCTCGTGGCTTCCCTTTCGACCCGGCGAAAGTAAAATCGGCGTGGGAAGCAATGGCAAACTACCACACAAAGCCGTATGCCTTAAAAATTGGAATTCTACTCCTAATTTCATCTACGCTCAGAAATGAGTATGGGATACTTTGCTTTACTTTAGATTGAGATTGATAAATATCTCCGATTGAATATCGGATTCGAATAAACATAATTTATTCATCAAAATAACTAAGTCAAATAAACACAATTCTTGGCTCTGACCAATGACAATAAAGAATCTAGACAGGTCCTTGTTAATAAGCTAAAATAATACATAATTATTTTTTAACCATCCACCAATGGGGTCATTTCTATTCATTTATTTCGCCATTGCTTGTGATAGCAATATATAATATGATATGACCAAGACTGTGACTGATCAGAGATCATGATTCTAATCTCTTCGTATGGAATTGCTGTCAAGATGAAAACATAATTCGTTTTGCATATATTAAAAGTTTGCTTATTCTATTCTCTATTGTGGCACGATGATGTGGTTTTTTAGTAATGCTTATTCAAACACATTTTCTACTCGTATTCAGAGAGATCAAGTTCCTGATAATAAATGAAGTCCGATACATGCTACAAGATTCGTCCTAGGAGCGTCAGTGGCCCTGTTGTTAACACAATTCTTACACGAGAAACTCAAGAGGCTCCACTCGCCGACACTGGTCGGCTTGGTGACTTAGTGGGATCGTATCCCGCTAGACATACGTTTTCTCGATAACCACTGGTCATTTGTGGTGTGTCCTTAGGTAAGGCACTTTGTCCCACGTACCTCACTCGACTCAGGTGTGAATGAGTACCTGGCCGTTAAGACAGCGTTGTCTGTGTCCAAAAATTGTATAAGCGCCTAAGAGGCTGCTGGTCCTGTCCTATGTGTTCCGTGTTGCTGTCGGCCAGGGGAAGTGAAAAAAAAATATGTGAAAGTGCTTAGAGGCTAAGGTCCCTTGGTGATAAGCGCTATATAAAATGCAATTTTTTTAATGTATTTTTACATTAATTTTAGGTGTATTGACAGTAATATTCAGTTTGATTGAGTTAGTCAATTTATTCGGAGAAGAAGGAAAAAAAAAAGTAATAGCTCTATTTTATTTGTACAATGGATAAAAGAACCCGTAGTCAGGTGTTGTTAAAGGAATAACATTTTCTGTTGCCAGGATTTAGACGAAATGACGATCAATTACCCATCCATGTTTGAACTGATGTACGACCTGAAAGGTAAGGTCATCTTTACTATAAATGTCATGTAGTAGTTTTATTATGCTGATTAACTTCAAGCACCGTACTATAATTATTCTCATTATAAGGTGCTTTCATTGGTTCTTCAAGAATGGCCTGTGTTTATTAATTATGTTTTATTATCATTATTGTTATTATCATTGTTGCTTCTCCCCTCCACCTCCCCCCGCCGTCTCTCTCTCTCTCTCTCTCTCTCTCTCTGGTCATGTCTTACTATTATGATTCATTCTCCATAATTTATTGCGTTATGTTATGTACATCCATTTTTTACATTGTCCTTCCAGGATTAATAAGATTGATGAAAAGAATTTCAGATAAAATCATTTCTAAATCTTTCTAAAAATTCAGGAATGGCTGAAAATAATTGTTCATGGACAAGAAAACCCCAACTTCATCGAGACACGCTAATAGCAGCAGCTTCCATATACAAAGGTGTGTGAGGATTTTTCATGATGATATTATTAATGTTAAGTTGTTGTTGTATTGAAATGTCAAATAAAAAGTCAAAAATAGCTTATTGACCAATAAAAATTCAATGTGCTTAGGCTATCACAGAAAGCTAAAACCACTGACTAGCAGCCAACCTCTTAAAACGACCCTTTTTAGGGACAAAAATCTAAAAATCTGTTTACGATTGACCTAGTTGCATGACTTTGCCTTCTAGTCTGAGCGATCTCCCTTCATTGTATTGATTGATCGAATACTACGACTTTCAATTATAATGACCTAATATTGGCGGTCGCAACCATGTCGTTATAAATGGACTGCACTGTGTATCTGTTTGATTGATTTTTAAATATTTGATTAATGCTGAATGTATTTAAAAGATCAATTGGATAGTCAGACCTTTAACTTTGATATCACCTATGTACCATTAAATAAAGATTTTAAGAATGATACTAGATATTGTTCTCTATTCTTCTTCAATCCTTACAAAAAAACACTTTTTGCAAAGATCTGTCATCGTCTTTTGAGAACGCTAGTTTTTATTGAGTATTGGCTTATATTGGGAAAATAAATGGAGGATTTCTTTATCTTTTCACTTTAGGATACAAGTCTATAAGGCTATAAGTTTGAATCTTGGATTTGAAATTTTGATTCTTCATATCAGGGGATGAATGTTGATGTTAAGGATCTCTTTTCATATCTAATCATAAAAAGTTTAAATCTTTATTGTTCTTAAATGAATTTTAATCTTCTTGTATTAATATCTAAGTCCTTGAAATATATTGATCTTCTCAGTATTTTCATATACCAAACTGGTTATTCAATTTTCTTTAAAGTATCTTCATTATTTACAGTAACTTTTTTTCTCTCACATTTAAAAAAATCAAAAATCAACATCAATTTGATATAACACAATGATAAGTGTACGAATGTCTTTTTCAGAAATGTACGGAAATGATCAAGGTGTTCCTGCCACATTTCAAGTCGTTAATTTCATCGGATGGAAACCTGACCCTAGCCAGGTACATAATTGTATCCTTCATCATTTTTAGACTGAAGTACAATCTCATCCATTGTCGTATGAAATTTATTATAAAGCCCTAATTTGATTTTGATTTTATAGGCAATACAGAAAAAATGTTGAATTGCGCTTGCCTGGTGTCTTTTGACTAAGAGTAATATTCGCATTAAACTCTTCTCTGCTTGCTAGAATTGCACACCTGCGTTAAGGAAATTTCAGACATAGTTACAGTTTAGATTGGGGTGTTTTTGACCTCTTCTTCTTATGAAATTAGAAACTGGACGTGGAATAAGGGAATGAAAGGGTAAAAAATAAAATTAAAATTCGCTTTTTTATTATTCGCAAGGGTCATCTTGTTTTCTATTTCAAGAAAAGATTGAAAAATCCCATCCATCAATTGCATTTCATTCAATGTTTCATTCATTAAAAAAATTAAGGAAAAGAGACTTTCTCAATTCATTTCAAATTTGAAATTAGTGGCACGTTGGCCGAACGGTTAGGCCATTGGACTAGTATGCGAAAGGTTGTGGGTTCAAATATCATTGGAGACACCGTGTTTAATTCTTGGACAAGGTTATTTACATAAATTTCCTACCCTTGTGGTGCTGTTTTTATGGCTGACGCTTGGTGACGGTAAATACCAAGAGACAAATTTCCCTTCTGGGATGAATAAGTGGAATTTTATTTATTTATTTATTTATTTAATTTTTACTTTTTATTTTTATTTAATGTTGGCATAGAACATTAGCATCCATAACCAAACAAACAACAAACAAACATAAATCATCTCCTAAGAAACTCGTAATGATTTGTAATTTAAAACTTTTGTTTATTTCTTCTCTCATCTTTCTTCACATCATTCTCACTACACTTTTCATCTTCTTTTTTCACATCATTCTCTCAACACTTTTCATCTTCTTTTTTCACATCATTCTCACAACACTTTTCATCTTCATTTTTCACATGATTCTCACAACCCTTTTCATCTTCTTTTTTCACATCATTCTCACAACACTTTTCATCTTCTTTTTTCACATCATTCTCACAACACTTTTCATCTTCAATTTTCACATCATTCTCACAACACTTTCCATCTTCATTTTTCACATCATTCTCACAACACTTTTCATCTTCTTTTTTCACATCATTCTCACAACACTTTTCATCTTCTTTTTTCTTTTTCTCGTTTTCCATTTTTTAGATGATTTATCGATACATTTGATCTCTTTTCTTATTTTTAGCCAAAAGCAGCAGAGAGAGGATCTGCGACGGTATCTATCAAGGACATCGGAAGGTTGGATGAATTAACCAAGAAAATGGAAAACATGCAGACAAGTAAAGAGCAATCAAAAGCAGCACAAGAAAAACTTCATGACGACCTGCAGAAATTTGCTAAAAAATTTAAAGAACCTGAGAACGAATGAAGAAGAAATTAGTTTAGAATGCTTTTTTAAATTATATTTATATGTGAATAAATTATTTGCTATAAAGTTTTAACGTTTGGTTTTTCAAATTTATTTTTCTTAACCCATGTTAAGGACCGGTATTTATTTTATTGAAATTTTAGCATTGTGGTTATCATGGTTGGCTTTCACTTAAAAGACAGAGTTCAATTTTTGCTGGCACTTAGTCTGACGTTAGTTCTTGAGAAAGTCTCTTTACACGGTCGTAATTTCATCGCCGCTTTCAGGTGATAAAAGAGTATCCTGTATGCTCCCCAGGGAGTTGAGATGGTACTTGTGTGAAATGGCCTGCCAGGGGAATAATAGATGTAAAGTCTGTGAGTACACAATGAGCGGAGATAGGGACCATAAACCCATCTTTTTCCTTTATCCGATCCTTAACTTAAAAATTGAAAAACGTATTTCAACGTTGAATTCCATTTGAAATATATTATATTATATATGAACAATGGAGGTTCCTTGGGATTGCATCAGGAAATCCATTAAGGACCCGATGTTTTTTTGTTTTTTTTACCAGATTCGTTTTAATGGCTTAAAAAATCTTCTTCTTCATATAAACTGACAAAACTCAACAAGGTTGAGTATTACTGTCAATACACGAAAAATTTTCTTTTTAAAAATGAATAAATTAAAAAATTGAAGTATTTGATTTTAAGCATTTTGCTAGTTAACTAATTGTATGTAGATTTAGGTTTTTCATAATGTAGCCTTTGTTTAAAGTATCAACACTTTCGCTACTTCTAAAATCTGGATTCAATTTATTGCACAATCTTGCAGTACTTGGAAAGAAAGAATGCCTATGGCAATCATTTATAGAGACGGAGATGTCAAATGTCTGTTCCTGGTTCTCCTATTACTATTACTTTTGTTAATTTCATTAGGTTTTTTAAATAGGTTTTTGGGGTCGTTTGACTTCCTGCAGGGTACGCCTAGCCTCTCCTAACAGACTGAGAACCGACCGTTTGGTAATATGGAGACTCCCCGATGAGATACTTCATGTGAGTGAGTTATCAGGTTCACAGCAACTAGGTCTAATGATAATATTAGGCCTAGTTACCATGCCCATCTAGAGTGCAATGGAAGAGTCCTAATTTCATGCCTGCACGGGTTTGAACCAGGGACCTTTGGCATGGTAGGCGAGTGCCTTAAGCACTGAGCTATCCGCTACGGAATATCTATTTGACATTAAATTAAAGAATATGACAACTTTATTTCTAGCTCCCTGTTTTAACTCCATTTCATGACCTTTGTGCCTATAAACCCTGGCAAGTTATAAAGGTATAAAAATTGCAGAAATTTTATAATCTGCACATGGAAACATTGATATGATAAATCATATGATGAAAGTTATAGTAAGGCAAAAATGTGCATTGGCAAAAGGGAGATAATTCCCTGATGCATTGGCATAAGGGAGATTATTCCCTGATCCAATATACCAGATAATGGTCCCCACATAGTTAATTAATTATAAAAGACAATATTCAGTCCAGTTTAAATATATGTTGACAATGGTAAATTATTATTTGTAATACAATGACAATCTTCATGAGAGAGTCATTTGATAAAGACTTAATGTAATGGTTGGGACAATAATACACACGCACGGGATATTACACAAGTTGCCTCCTTCCCTTCCGCTCTCCTCCCATGTCACCACCATCCTCTCCTCTCTCAGTCTGTCTGTCTGTCTGCCTCCCCCCCCCTTCTCTCTCTCTCTCTCTCTCTCTCTCTCTCTCTCTCTCTCTCTCTCTCTCTCTGTCTGTCCGTCTGTCTGTCTGTCTGTCTGTCTGTCTCTCTCTCTATCTCTCTCTCTCTCTCTCTCTCTCTCTCTCTCTGTCTCTCTGTCTCTCTCTCTCACGCACTCTCTTTCTCTCTCTCTCTCTCTCTCTCTCTCTCTCTCTCTCTCTCTC
>JASKDV010046068.1:0-11489 GCA_032466395.1 Aegires albopunctatus | reverse complement strand
TTTTTTTTGCCAAAAAAAAAAAAAAAAAAAAAAAAAAAAAAAAAAAACCACCCCCCCCCCCCCCCCCCAAAAAAAAAAAAAACACACAAAAAAAACCCCAACAACAAAACAACCAAGACTATAATTTAGAAAGAAAATGGAGAAATTAAGAATGAATAAGTGTATCAATAAAAAGCTCAAATAATGGCAGGGTCCTGAAATTTCATGGACAGTTAGGAGGTCTAAGAGGAATTAAAACTTCAAAACTATGATCTGTAATTCACTTGAGATTTTAATAGGAGTTACTGTACATCAGAATAAACTGGGTCTTATTTCAGTTTTATTTAACACCCTTGCACAAGATATATTGGTTTCTACTTTTGCCATTGAACATCCCTTAGTATTGGTAGGGTATGATAGAATAACATAAATGCAATAACTATAGAATATATAATTAATCTATATTTCAATAATATCTTCTTAGAATAGAAATAAGAAACGAATAAATAGATCTAGATCTAGAGACCATGCTAGTTTAGACAACTAGATCTAGACAAAACCTAGATCTACATTAAATCTTAAGATCTATAATCCTGACTAGACTAAATTATAACACATTAATCAGCATATACCATACTATCTGATATGAATTATGAATTAAGTAAATCTACCATTTAAACCATTTTTAAACCTGATTAATATAAAACTATATTTTACTAGGCCTAATTAGTCCACTTTTTTTTTTTTTTTTGGCGTATTGACAGTTATACTCAACCCAGTTGAGTTGTGTCAGTTTATTAGAAGAAGAAGAAGAATACCTCCACATAAGCTGTGCAGAAAGAAAAACAGCGTGGAGCCATGTAATATTTGGCGTCCTCAATACAACGTCTGAAGTAAGGAAGGTGAGTGGCTTCTTGGGAGTAGACACACTAAGATGAGAGAATGAAACGTAATCAGATACTAGAAAATGTAAAACTTTTGATTAGCAAATTGTACATTTCCATGTTAAGTCAAATCAGGCACAGTTTATTTCAAAGTGAATACGCACATATGATATGTATACAGCATTTTACCAGTAATGCTAGCATATATCATGATCTGACTTACTCGACTGGCTTATTGCCTGGCGATATCAGTGTCCTCCGACCTTGAAACTTCGTCTGTTTTCATTATCTTTGGAATGAAAGCAAACCACGCGTTTCTTTCGTGAGCCAGAATTTTGAAATTTTCTAGATCCGTTTTAGTTGTGAGTTTTATCGAATTGTCTTGAAGGAGCTTTAAGTCATTGCAAAGTTACAGGCAGTGTTGTTAGTGGCCTTCCTCTCGTTTTCTGGGTGCCATTAGTGAAATAATACATCATAGCTTTATTTCCAGGAATTAAGTGTTTTGTCTTAGAATGTGGCCGAACAGTTTCCATCGTTCTTGTATATAATACACAAATAGAAATATCATGATCTTTCTTATGTTAACTCATTAAAAAGTTCAAAAGTAAAAGTCATTTGTATACAGCACTAGTATCTATAGCATATTTGTGCTCATGTCACTTTACCATGATTAGTATATTCCCCTGACTGACAGCAACTAGGGCCTGCCAAGCATGAAATACATTAATTAGCGCAAAAATGAAACAATTTTTTATTCACATATCCCTATACTCTCTACCTCAGAGGCATGTCCTTGGGATTCCTCTGAGAAAAGCAGAAGAAGCCAATCCCTAAGGGGCGACCTATCATTACTTAATATATTGAGAATATGAGAATCAAGATTAATAGACATTACACATACAATATGGTAATCTGCCATTGCTTTCAATGCTGACTTTTTATTACCAAATCTGAATAGACTCAAACAAGTCATTCACAACTGGTACAACTTTGAGGGTCAGAAGAAAAAAAGCTCATTGAGTATATCAAATTTTGTGAACTTAGCTTTGGTAGTCAACCCGACTGAACTGCCGATTGAGAGATATCATATTTTCCTTTAAGCAATAAGGCTGGAGTTAGATAGGGATTGTCATTTATCATTAATGATGTCACTTATCCGCTCTTTTTTACTTTTATGATATCAGACACCTAAGTCATCATGAAAGGAGAATAGAAAGTCATAAATGGCAAATGAAAAAAACCCAAACAAACCGTCCAGCTTTATCTGACTCCACATTAGAGACTTGCACAACTCTCTAACAGGCTAGGTAATAATCAGAGACTGATGAAATGTTCATTAAAGAAATAGAGAGAGATGTTGCTGTTATTGTTGTTAGTGTTTGAGATAAAGAGAGAGAGAGAGAGTTAAAAGCATTGTCTTTACTTGTAAGTGGTGACCTGGTTCTCCTTCATGAAGTGACAAGGCTGGTAAAACAAATGGGAGGCTGTGGAATCGATGGAGAAGAAGGGATCAAATACAAAGTCTATGAAATCAATCCATGAAGGTCTTTTAAAGTAAACAGACATAGACACACAAAAGCATTTCACCACAAAATGTTAGCAGTAAAAGCACTCATATCCACTAGGCTTTTTACAAAAAGTTTTAACACTACACTCTATTACCCATGGTCAACAACAACATGAAAAGAATTTAACATGACAAGTACATTTTCTAGGATAAACTTGACTACCAAGAAAAAATCCCTGAAACTGTCAATTTGGACCACAGCAATTACAGCTGTCATGGAGATCGCCCGAGGGAGGGTAATCTTTGAAAATATTTACCCTGATAGTAGTCAACAACCAGGTGTACTCATACCTAAGAAAAGTATCCTCTCTTGCAAAAGGAAAAAAACATAATAATCGGGAAGATTCAAACTTGGGATGACCTCGTCAAATGTTTGACACTCTTACTAAAAGAGCCGTTTAAATATGCTCAAAGAACAATACAGTGTTAATACATATATTCAGTTATTTTCACTAATATAAATTCCGTTTTAATTATCAAAACATCATTATTGTCTAGAGGTAAACAACTGGACTGGTGAGCCAAAGCAGGTACTGGATTCCCAAGAAGGCCTGTGAGGCTATATAAAGCATGATTAAGTGAATATAATCATCAATGAGCTAGCATAATGGCACATGTTATTTTTGAAAGCTTTGAGATAAGCAGGAAAATGTGAAGTAATCATCAAAGGAAAATAAGAGATGTCATATATCTGTTTCTCTGTTATAATGCAGAAATGAGTCCCAGCATCAAAAAGTGGGGGGAAATATTAATGTAAACAAAAATAGTCTAGTTGCGTTTTAGCATTTTCTGAGTTGTGCCATTTTGCTAGCTCGGTGACAATATGTACTATGAAAGTGCTCTTAAACGTTTAAAATTTTTTTTTTGCCATTATATAGTTTAAAGTTATCGAGTAATCTGTTCGTGTGTATTTTCGTCAATCTGATGTGGAGAAAAAGTTGCCATTATTAATGCCCTGTTGAGAATATCAGGAAAGCAGCAAAGAAAGAGAGAGATTTACCAAGCATCCAATTTGGAGGTGTTGACACTGTAAACTCCTTCCCTTGTGCCATCTAAATTTCCATTGCGATAAAAGCCTGCAGGTGAATCAGCCATATATTCTGGTACTGATTCAATTCTGTTTTGATCAAATGAAATTATTATAACTCAATAATAATAATAATAATAATAATAATAACAATCATTATCACTATCATCATGATAAAAAAAAAAAGCAATCATAGTAATCATAATAATGATTACTAAGCATGTGATTATATATGGTGCACTGTAAGATTTGTCAGTCTGATTGGAGAATAAGACACAAATAATTACATTTATATGCCGGTTTAAGCAAAAGTACTCTGCGACTGAATACCCATTTCCTTTAAGTGCCAGCTTGTCTGCCAAAACAGAATCTTTTCTTTCAAAATTATGACTCTGAATGTTTGTGTGCTTAAAATCTTTGTTGCTTGAGTGCCCTATAAGTCTGGTTATCACCGTTAAAAAAGATAAAAATGTCAAACAACTTATGATAAATCAACACTATGATTAGTGAGTCAACAAGACCATTACAAATTGCCTAATAAAGTATTAAAAAATAGAGACTTAATAGAGATTATTAGAAAACAGATCGCGATGGTATTGACACGTAAATTGACAGATGAAGCTTATGTGGGTAGGAGAGTACTAAAAATAGTGATGATAGATGGTAAAAAGAGGGAGAGGACGCCCCAAAACAAGATGGATAGACAGGACAGAGTCAAGAGTGATATGAAATTAGAATTAGGAATTAGACCTGTAGGAAGCCAGTGTGCAATGGACCTAAAAACAAGGAGACATGGCATTCAATACGACAAACCTGCAGATTGTGGGAGAGGTTGAAAGAAAGAAGAAGACGAAAATGGTTAAATAAAACCTCACCCCTTTTTGTTACTATGAACAAGTGACAAATTCTTGTGTGCCCATGCACTGGTGCTTAGTTGACTCTGAAGTGATGGCCCACAGTAGCACCATAAAATCAGCTATCAAGTAGCAGGTGCAGTGATTTAGACTTTGATGAGCAACTGACATGTTCAATGACACAAGACTATTCAAAAGACAATGGTGACCTTGTAAGGTGGGTTGGCTTTTGAATGTCTACTAATTGAGACAACATAATGCAATCGAAACCCACAATTCACAAATCAATGACAGAATGATCTGTCTGGCAGCAGAGAAGGGGATTTTAATCCTTTCAATAATGGCAGCATACATCGAAAAATAAAAATGAGTTCAAAATTAGTGAAATCACTGAAAGTAGGATACAACGTTGTTTTAAATTTGCCCCCTAAACTAGTTTTTGGGCTGTGCACTCCCTTTTTGTCTCTCCCTCTCTCTCTTCCTGCCTTCACCTTTTCATCCTTCAAGTGACCTTCTCTCTCTCTTTTCCTTCCACTACTTACCTACACCCCTATTACTTGCAGGTTGCATAAATGTAACCGAAAAAAAAGAAGAAAAGAAAGCATAAACATTGAATGCTACATGTAGAATTGTATTGTAAAACCAAGAGTTTCATAAAAATGAATTGTGCCATGACTCTTACAGGGCAATGTCACATGAGTGTCCACTCCTCCTAAGTGTCCAACTACGCAGCTTCCCAACTACTGGGCATTCTCTCAAAAAATATGGCATATCCTTATTTCTAGATAAGATTATCAAAAGATAAACATAAAATATTTGTGAAAAAACTTTACCAAAATACAAGAAATCAATGTTCAATTCTCCCTTACTTCATATTTCCTTCAGGCAGTTTTTTAAAGTATTCAGCTACTTTTGGGCGTATTTTCTTGTAGCACAATTCTCTAACATAGTCCAAAACTTGTTCCTGAAAGAGAAAGAGAGAGATTTCATTGATGACGGTCAAATTCATACATCTGCCACATTTGAAAATTAAAAAGATTTAAAAGATAATATTTATTATTATTACTATTATCATTATTTAAAAGATTAAACAACTAAACTCACTGAAGATGTGAAGGTGTCTTTCTGCTTTGTGACGATAGTATGTAGCAAGTCTGGCAGATTTTCTGGCAAGCCTTCGCTCCTGGCCAATTCTACAATCTTCATACCAATGCGAGCAACCTCTTTCATTCCGAGTTCATGCACCTCTTGAGGGGTCATGGCACAGGTGAGGTGAAAGTTTAGACACTGCTGGTAAAATTCTATGCCGTTTTTCAAAGTACTTATACCAACATGAGGACGCAAATTTGATGTGTAATCCTATAATTGTATAAAAAATAAAAGGTTGAAACAAATAAAAATAAAAGCAAGAAAAATCCAATAATGTCAACATTTCAAAATTATGCTTAATTGAATGATACAATCAAACCCGTTTAAACAAAAGGTTGATGCTGTATTTCCTTTCCATTGACGTGTATAAGACCCAAAATGCCATGATAGCATACCAGAATACCTCTACAAACCCATGTTACATCATTATCGCTTTTACTAAAATCCCGGCTATACTGAAATTTTCTCAAAAATTGTTGAGTTTCCGATTAAACGGGTTTAACAGTATTACTGATAATTGGAGTGATTCATTTTTCTTCCTGTTAAATCATTGTCAAAATTTTTAAAAGTAATCAAACCTGTGTCCCCATGCCCCACATTCATCTATGATTGATATCGTGCTAAAATAGTTTCGTTGATTTGGCTAGGAACAAAATCTTACTTTTTCTATATAATCCTTAAGGTCTTGAAGTGCTGGAAATACTGAGGACATAACAATATCCTTTGCTTTTGTGTGGTACTTGCTTACAGTTGAGGATGGAAGTGTTGATTGATTCTCATAGAAAGGCTTCAGCAGCTCGTGCTTATCTAGGTCAGAATTTAAGATCATCTCAAGCTGTCCTGGTACTCTATCCTGGAAACACATCGATGAAAACAAAATCCCAAAATAGAAAAAACTCAATCAAATAGTAATGAAGAATGGATATTATTATATTCACTTTATCACTATGGCTTGGTGAATGCAATTCATGACATTAAAATAATTTTATCGTCATGACTACACTTTATAATTATCAATTTGTAAACCATTTATTTGGTTTTCATGACTACAGGAGATGGTAAACCAATGTAATATCTATTAATGGTCCGCAAAACAGCAAAAATTATACAATATACAAACCACTGAACATGCATAGTGGACAATTCCAGCCTCCACTCCCAACTTCAAAACATCTATTATTTGGGTGATCTGATGAGAAAGAAGTAATAATAATAGTTTTAGAAAAGTTGCATTGGTCTGAGAAATTAGAAATTATGCAAATGATTAAAATTCTTAAATAATAAAAAAATCTTATAATCAAATTTCTAACTTCATGTGAATTAAAATAAAGATTTTTTAAACAGAATTTGAGAGAAAATTTCATGAACGATCATGACTATTATTTCATGAATAAGGGAGAAGATGGTGATGTAATAGATCTATACAATTATCTGTAGAATATGTCTGTAATTATTGGAAAAAATACCCCCCAAAAAAAGTTTCCTCTTACACTTTCCTAGTTTCCAGAGAATAAGGGATCAAAATCTAAAAATAGATTCCAACGTACACCAAATCCTAATAGTATATATGAAAGGATTAAACTAAATACCCTGGCAGGTAGTTTTTCCAATCTTGCAATCAGCTTTTCAAAATCTGCCTCAGTATCTGATTTCATGCCGGCAATAATGACACTGGCATCCACATGAATCCCATCCAGCATGCTCAAAGGCATCAAATAGCTTTTTTTTTTAGGAGAAAGAAAAGAATGTCATATATATGTGCAATGAATTTAAATGTAAAAGGCACACATCTGCTTCATTATAATCTAACAAATTTAAAGTCCATAGCTATTAAATCTTAATAAAATCTATGTTTCCTATATCTTCAAAGCAAAACATATACCGTATAAATAAGGTAGTTTTGAGTGAGAGTTTAATTTTTAAAATGTGTAAAACTATATAGATTCTATCATATATCTTGGATTAAAATCATTCCAAAACAATTAAATCTTTATATTTCATAAAAGCTATATATGTTATGGTTGAATTAACTGGCATTTTTGACAACTTAAGAGTCTAATTTCAGAATAAGACAAAATTCAATGGTTTCAATAGAAAGGTAATTAAAGCCCCTGCCCTTTTCCAATGAACTGACCAATGGCCTTTTCCAATCAACTAACCACATGGCCTTTCAATAGACCACCTGGTTAAAAGATTGAAATGCATGAGTGGACATGAAAAGATTAGCAGATTTAAGAAATGAAAATTGTCCTTCACTTGGCGTGAAGGCGTGGCCATTTAGTAGGGGTAGCACTTCACAGTGTTATAGTAATCCTGCTGTATGATACATGGATGGCCAGGTTTCATGCAAGTAATGTTACGATGTATTGCAGCATTAAGGCAAAGGAAGGTACCAAAAGTAAGCTAAATCAAGGAAAATGAACTTCGCTGTACAAGAAGTTAAATGTTTTGTCTTGCTTTATGAAATATGATATATAACTTACCATATATGTGAAATATATAATGTTCATTTTCTATCAATAGCTAGATATGATCCAATAATAAGTGAATGCAAACGTTGATGAAAATCTGGAAATTAAATCAACAGTTGCCATGTGTTTAGTTATCCTCCCATCCTCTTATCCAGTGAAAATGGTTCTTCATCTTTAATTGCCACTTTCTCAAAACTTGGTTTTCTGACCTATTCCCATTATACTTGCCATATATATCTTCACACAGAAAAGTCCAGTCTTCATAAATTTGGTATCATATTAAAGCACAAAATTCAGACTTTCTAGTGATGTAGATATCCTAAAACCCATAAAATTGACATTTGTTCCCATGTGAAGAAATATGTTTTTTCTCATATCATTTACATCAGAGATGAGTTAAGAAAAGATTAACTTTATAAAACCACAAAGAAATTGTAACCAACCAAACTACATATATGCACCAGATCCATGGCTTAACTTACTCACCCCCAACTCCCTCCCAAAAACCAAAGAGATGAATAGCATAGAGTAATGAGTTTGATTCTGAGGAGAGCAGTTATATATGTAACGTCAACATGTTACCTTTCCCCAACCCTCGACAACCAGACCATTTTTTCAAACAGGACTCTTTTAAAATGGCCATAGGCATTGAAAATCATTGTGGTACATTACATAAATCTTGTTGTGACTTTAATCCACAACCCTTATGAGTTTTACCATTTTTGGCACTGGGAGGCAAAGTGCCTTAAACTGCAATCATAAATATATCATATGAAATACCTTTTATGAGAAATTGGGACGTAGGCTGGTTTCATTCTCATCTCCTAATTATGATAATTTGGTAAACCTTGACATAAGGTTTGCAATTATTTCATTTATTTATATATAATGCCACTCCCATAATTCGCAAATTGTATAAAAAGGTGTGACTTTGAAGTTAAATTATTGCTCATACCTTTTGAAGGGTGTTCCCTTGAGGTAGTCCTTGAGAGCATCCACAAAGAGTTTGTGACTGAGAGCAACTTCATCTCTGCAGTAAGTTGTGTCTAAAGTTTCAGCTTGGTCTAAAAAGACCTTTACTTTGTTCTAAGGAATTGAAAAAATTGAAAAAGATTATTAAACATTCTAATGGAAGTATAAAGGGGGTGTATGGTGAAAGCTATTTACATATTTGAAAATTTAAATCAGAAACAGGCTGAATGGGGAAAATATGAACATAAAAACAAGTATAAGGTAGTAATCAAACATCATAAAAAAAAAATTTAATTTCTTTTTTAAAAGGTTCATATGGCCCTTTAAAAACACAAAGCTTGTTTATATCGAAATTTTTTTGTTTTAAGACTTAAGTTATGCATTTTTATTTGAGAGTGCGACATACACTTGATGGCCAACAATAATTTGTGGGTAGTATATTTGCAATAAATTAAATATTACTTGTATTTTATGTAAATGCTCACAAGGATTGAATGATTCAAAGACAATTTTAACAGTTATAATTGTATTTGCCATTAATGGGAGGGTTGAAGAAGAAGAATGCTTTTCATGTCACGTAAAATTTTCTTGAGCCATACGGTCTTCATTAGACTATTAGACTTAAAGTGTTTCAAAGTATAAATGAAAACGTAATTGATCCATCACAGAATTCACAAAGTTTCTAAAAATTCTCTGAGATAGGTCTATGACCTACAACTTTGTCAGAGCTACTAACTGTGCCTAGGAGTGTGAAATAGCGTAGAAGTGCTGTCACCTTGCGATAACACCCTGTTTAACCTCTATGTAAAGAACAAAGTGATTCTTTTAAAACCCACCTCACAAATTATGCAGTTATAGAAAAATCGTGAACACTAAAACTAAATATATATACATTTCTTTGCAAATCATATTATTAAAATGTTTTTACAGCTGTGAATGTAAAGTAGGCAATGATGTGAACCTGATCAATAAGAACCAATGATGTAAATTTTCATTGGCACTAAAAATTGAAATTGACCTCTCTATTTATGTAAGCTTCCTCGCTGATGTCATCCCATTGGTCGTCATACTGGTGAAAGCCATAGGGGGTTCCTAGCTCAGGGCTATCATTCAAACGCCATTGCCAGAATTCTGAACACACAGAAAGCACAGCTTGGTCTGCATCATTATAGCTATTTGACTCAGTCATTTTTCAATGAAACCTCTGAAAATACAAGGTGTCACAGACGAGTTGATTCTAAAACAACATATATAATATTATTCTACTTTATGATCTAGATTTTCTCATCAAAATTTGATAGATCTTGATAAGAAAAGAGGTATAGGGAGAAGATAGTTCATACACTTTATAATAGGCCTAGAGGATATTGTAGGCAAGTGACTCAATAACATTTCTTACCTTGTAAAAACATACTTTAATCACTTTGGGCAGACTTTGAGCGAAGAGTGAAGTAGGAATATAGCCAAATCAACATAGATTTAATCTAGAATCTAATTTGATCAAGAATCAATATAATTTAAATATTATAGGCCTAGATCTAGATAAACCTAGATTCTAGAACAAAAAACCTAGTAGATATATATCTAGATCTTGATCCTGAATGAATGTACCCCCCACCGTACAGAGACCCAGCGTGAGTGAGAGTCACATACCTATTTTAGTCTTAACCAAAGAAAAGACATGGGCGTCACCACATGTGACATTCAGGCAGTGACCGGTTGCCACAGTGATTGTTTTGGAAAAATGCGAGTGCGCCAAAGGAAGAAGCTCATATTTTGACTAAAGTTGAAACAAAATAGATTTCACGCTTTTATAGAAGAAGATACGCCTATAAAACTATATAATTTCTCAAACACTATAAAATGAGGAATTCATATTTTGATGTCAAAAATTGGACAAAAAAACTACATTTGATTTATATGTTTTTAAAGGTATTGTTTCTAAACTTTCTTGTTTATCTACTAAAGAACAGAATAATAACTTTCTAACCTATATAAACTTAGAATCTACCTGTGGAAAAAAATATCCATCACAAACACATAGCATCCTCGATATATGTACGTACCCTTCCCTGTGTCATTCAAAATGCATAAAATGCATTTAATAAAATAAAGGTGGCGTCAATTGCGACTAAAAGTCACTCGGTTAAAATTGACACGTTATCAATTTCGACTGAGTGGGTCGGTTACTGATGATATAATGCTCAGAATAAGAAGTGTTGTATTAAATCATGAATTACATTCCATTTTTCTCAAATATATACAATCCTTTTTTGTGATAAAATATCTTTAAAAAGATGATTTAAGCATACAATTGGTGATGTGTGTTTTGTAAGGCTAAATTGTCTATTGTCTGCTTCGAAATTCTATCACAAGATAATGTTCGAAGAGTATGTGTGTGTGTAAACTTATAGATATATGTGAGTGTGTTAGAGAAATTTTAAAGAATGAAAGAAAGAGAAAGAGAGAGAGAGAGAGTGAGAGTGAGAGTGAGAGCGAGAGCGAGAGCGAGAGAGAGAGAGAGATAGAGAGAGAGAGAGAGAGAGAGAGAGAGAGAGAGAGAGAGAGAGAGAGAGAGAGAGAGAG
>JASKDV010045957.1:0-15878 GCA_032466395.1 Aegires albopunctatus | reverse complement strand
AAAAAAAAAAAAAAAAAAAAAAAAAAAAAAAAAAAAAAAAAAAAAAAAAAAAAAAAAAAAAAAAAAAAAAAAAAGGGAAAAGAAAGTAATCACATGGCAAATATGTTAAAAATATCACTGATATAAGTGTCAAACAATAAAGCAAAATGGAATAAACAATACCAGATTAAGGAGTAGATACCACATTATACAGCCAGAATTTTTGAGGTATCTTTTAAAAAGGCACATCATTAAATACAACACAGTATAAAGGGATGAATGACATTGCAAACAAAATACATAAATCAAAAGTGACTGTAATCAATGTACACACTAGTTACTAATAGCATATACCCATCGGCAATAGAAACACTTTTCGACATAAGGAGGAAAAATTCTTTTAAGTCACAAAAAAGGAATTAAATTTTAAATTCTTCTAGTTATTATTTTTTTTATTTTTGGAGCAGGAGGTGGAGGGGGGTTAAAAGATATGTTTCCATCCTCCTTGCCTCAAAGATTTATTCCGTAAAATCCATCAGAATAAATATATAATGTTTTCAATGTATCGATACTTGTCAAATTCATGGCATTATTCAAAAATTATTAAGGGGATTAAGGAATATGTTGGAGCTATGGCTTGGGTTTTTGACACTGCTAAAGAACGCAATAAAAGATCTATCAAATAGAGGTCTGAATAAAAATGCTTCATGAAACAACATGTAACAAATGTTACAGAGAATGAAGAAAAGCAGAAATGTTAACAATGGTTGGTTGATCAATAACATCATGAAGTTTTATAGTAAGCATAAAATTTCAAACTTACAAAATTACTATTTCAACAACTGAATCTTGACAAAATTTTATAATCAATATATATAAAATCAACTTTGGTTCGAAGATTTCGGATATGAATTTTGATATAACTTTGATCATGTAAAAAAAACTGTTAATCCCTACCATATTCCATGGTTTGACGTAAGATTAGTTTTTAGGTATGAAGACAAATGCTGAGACAAAAAACTGATACTCAAAATTCTTATCCTGACTTATTACATTTTGTCTATGGGATTTAAGATAATGTGCAATGGCTCTTTGTTTCTGATCCTCAACATCTTCAATTGATGTTTGCAGCTCGTTTATCTCTCCAGCATTGTAGCCAAATGTAGAGAGGATGAATGAATGAAAATACAATCAGTATCAGGAGAACTGTGTTGACCTGAAAAAATTTGTACAAAGATAAAAATCAAATTGATATTGTCATAAATCTTAATCAACTAGATCTAGGACTAAATGAAAACTTGCCTTTTAAGTATGAAAAACAGTGTAGGCCTACTCGCTTGATTAGGTCTTGACAACTATTTAATCCTTCGAAAGAAGCAAACCTTTTAAGTATGAAAAACAGTGTAGGTCTACTCGCTTGATTAGGAACGAGAAGTCTTGACAACTATTTAATCCTTCGAAAGAAGCAAAATGTTCAACTTCTATCAAGATCTAAATCTACCTCATTTTTGGTTGTGTTGAAATAACTTACAAGAATGGTGAGTACTTTTTTGTTGTTGACCGTAGATTTAATTAACTCTTTCATGATGAAAAGATAGGTTAGTCGAGAGAGCTGTCACAAACAAAACACGTTAAGCAAGAAATAAGAAATCTAGATCTAGATGTAATGCAGATATTTATCAGGAGGGGAATGAAAAACATTCACAAAGAATGTGAAAGAAATCAGAACTTTAGGCCCATTGGCAGGAGTATAATAATAAGCATTGCAGTCTTCGAGTTAAAAATTTGAATCCGGATTTTACATAGACCTACCAATTATCGGGAATTTAATACAATATAAATGCAAAGATACAAATATACACGTAAATTTATCACGAGAATCAATACTGGTCAATATTGTTGTACCAAATGCTTCTAATACGAGTTCTCTGAAGTTTTCTCATACACACCATATCAATTATGTGTGGAGCACACACATTTTCAGTGGTAGAATATATTACAAAAATACAAAAAACGTGGAAATCTGCGGAAGATTTTCAGCACTGATGAATTAAATAAATTATAATTTTGGCACCCATCAAAATAATCTTTTTAATTGTGGATCTCTCATTTCATCTTACACATTTTATGAGCTTGAAGATTTGGCATTCTGGAATGTTCCGTTCAAATATTAAAAATTTTGCTGAGTGAAAGCTTTTTTATTCAAATAATGGAACATAATGTCTTCCTCAGAATTCATCTTTTCAAAATAACTTATAAAAGTAATGGATTATCCCCCTCCCCCCTTTGGAAAAACAGCATTCAAAATATTAAATTTTGTGTACAAGTTTGACAATTAATAGAAATTCATGATATCATTTACAACCTTTTTCAAGAAAACAACCATCGTTTACCTGGAAAAAGCCTGCAGATTCTGCCCAGTGGAAGAGAGCATATTGAAAAAATGCAACAACGCCTCCACTCAATAGTAGAAGGCCGTATAGAATTCCAAAGTGTTCGTTTGGGAAGCTGATGAATATAAAGAATTGCATTGAAAATATTTTTTGAAGGATCTATGGCCTATAGAGCCAGAAATTCTGGTATCTTTGGTATGAGGTCGGTAAACAAATATATACAATATGATCAAAATTATTCTTTCCTTAAGCTAACATTGATGATATTTTTTCATAGGCTATAAATTAAACTTAAGAAGCTGTAATGCATTGCTTTGCCAATCTGATAAATACAAATAAGATCAAGTTCATGTTTGGGAAAAAAAAATAAAAAAAATTTTTATTTGAAATGGGAGCATAAATGGAAACAATTGTATCTTTAACAAAAAAATGTCAATAAATTAAACTAAAATAATAATTAAAAAATACATTACAATATCAAGACATCTGGCAAAAATTTAGCTTACACTGCATTTATGAAGCCAGCACCCATTGTGTACAGAAAGGATCTGAAGAATAGGACCAGCACATAAACTGCATACAGCACAGATGGATCATCGACCAACATCAGTCCTGACCAGAGGATGCACAAGATTGTTGTGACAGCCAATGGGACAACCGATGGCATCAAAGAACGATAACGCTGGGATTTTGAATCTGCAACAATTATTGACAAAACACATATATCAATTAATCATTACTTTTCATTTTTGGGTCAGTCTGTTTTATCAAGTCACTGCTGTGACTTGATAACTTTCTTACTTCTCTTTTTACTCGTTTACATTTTATACATACCCACATGACCTACATCTAAAGTAAATGACAAAGGATAGGAAAGGAAAGAGAAAGGTGTGTGTGTGTGTGTGTGTGTGAGAGAGAGAGAGAGAGAGAGAGAGAGAGAGAGAGAGAGAGAGAGAGAGAGAGAGAGAAACAACAATCCCAAAGCTAATCCATGACCAGTGACAGGTATGGTCTGGCAAGGTGCCCTTGACTATTTTGATGAAATATTCATTAACCTTTATAATTATAGAAAAAAGAGATCATTGAAGAAATAAATATATGCTTCGATTTCAAGATTTCAGCCAATGATATTACAGGTATTTGGCCACAAACATAGCCCAGCTTAAACAGCCTATATCTGAGTTTGCAGAGTTGTAAGTGAGAACTTAAATGATGCGTAAAGTTACTTAAGTGTTATTGGCCTAAGAAGCCATGCGCAATATAGAAACGCGAGGCCCCTTTTGTACATATGCTATGCAAGTTGTGATAAGAAAATTTAATTTATCATCAGATAGCAAAAGTAAAGCAGCAATTGACTACACTGCCGTACAATGACAAAATGCATTTTTCTTGATTTGGCGGGAAAACTTTTGATTCAACGCATCAAGTGATAAAGGTCTCCCCCAACGTGATCATACATACATAAATATGAATAAAAAGTTTTCCGGCCAAAATGAGAAAAATGCGATTTGTCATTGTATGGTAGTACAGATCTAAACTTAAAACTAACATTCAGCTGTTCAGTGACCCTTTTCTGTCATCTTCATTGAGATAGTCATTCATTAAAATCAATACTTGTGGAATAATTTGCTTTCTGGCTTCTTTGTTGACAAATGGTTGTTCGTTAAAATAAACATTAAGCCATGTTCGTTAAAATTAACAATAACCCATTTGATCGGAATAATCTACTTTGCGCACATATGGCAGGGTTAATAAAAAGTAAACGATACCTAAGAACCCGTTCGTAACCATGATTTAAGATTAAGAAATAAGTTAGTTCCTCATACGTGTATAGCTAAGTTGAGACCCTTGTGTAACTTGAGTATATGCTATAAATTTATGGGCAATTATCCTTTTCCAAAGAATTTGCTTTCCAATGTTCAAGTGATGATATTCGATTAGTTTTGGTCTAATATTCTCTATAAGTAGGTAGGACAAACAGAAAATTATTTTTTAAGCAACAGAAAAGAAGAATAGCTTAGAACATAGATAATTTTATCCTGAATATTTCAGTACCAAATTTAGTTCTCTAAGTTGATAATTAACGAACTTATGGATATTTTAAGTCTTGAATTTTCTTGTCACATTTTCAAATGTTAAAAAATACCATTATGAGACATGGATCATTTAATAAATACACTACCCAGCATTCTCGAATTTACAAAACATGAATCTATATCAGATATGCAAAGAACAAGACTAGTTTTTTTGTTGGGTATGCAAAAGATGCAAGTGGTTTGGGGTTTTTTTTACATGAAATTGACAAAAATGCACAATGTAGTGAATAGCGCAAGGGATGTAAAAATAGCGAATTTTATCAATTTTTGGATGACTGAAAACTCAATGTTCTGAATAGAGCCACATCATTGATTAATACATCAAATTAAAAATCTTTTCAAGCGCTGACAGATGAAATAGTCTAATACCTGCTTACAATGTCAGGAATTTTTAAAATGCTGACATAAATAAGTTGCATTGTGTAAAATGCGTAATTCAACCAAAATAGACCTGTATCAAACTAGTGAGTTAATATCATTATATTTATCATACATGTTTGAAATACATCGTTACAATAAAAAATTGAGTTATGTCCTGCAAAATACAGCAAAAATAATGAAAATAATGCCTCCCACTGACTTAAATTGAAAGGTAAAAATGTGACTGTATTACGATAGCCGCCATTACGAATAGCCTTGGCCTTCATGGGCGGCCAACCATAGTCATGCGTTTTACATAGTATTTACATTGTGCTGCCGGGAATTAATTGAAAATGGGTTCTTTTCAAATTACTCTAGAATGGGCTCCATTTAACTTATTATTGTGAAATTTTAACACAATCTAGAATATTGAATTCTCTTTCTAACAGTACGGAATTTACCACAGAAAAAAATATCAGAATGTCCCATGCCGCGCGTCTAAAAACTTCGTTTAACTTTTTATGTAACTTCTATTTGGCATATAAAGGCAAAAAAAAGTGTCGTAAGAACAGGAATTTCAATATTTATTTATAGCAACCAATAAGAAACACTTTCTGGTGTCGGAGCCTAAACCAGACAGAAAAAGAAAGTGAGAGGTCTAAATATCACATTTCAATATGTCACTGCGCTGGGTTCAACTTTTGCAAAATTGGACTTTGTGTAAGGCGCATACTACACACTACGTTATTACAACCCTATTATATTATGTATGGATAGAAAAGGCTTGAATTGCTCTTTGTGTCAGTGATATGCATAATATTACGATACAACTTCATTGAGAGGCGTGAGAAGATGACCGAAAAAATGCAAAAATCGTGATGCTCTCCTGAAGGCGTTAACTAGGCTGTTTGTCCTACCTAATTTAATTGTTGTTGTTGGGTTTTTTTTTTACTTATGAAATGGATCTATTTGTTGAAGTTTTTTGAACCGGCTGAAAAATTCTCAAAAATCTGTAATTGATGGTTGTGTCATACTTTCTTTTTTCTTTTCTTTTCATTTATCACATTAAAACACGTTTTTCCACTAAATTTTCAGACTGATGAACAAGAAGTCATCAATTTTTTACTTAACACAGAGATTATTCCCCTATGTCTCCGTATTATGGAGGGAGGTAGTGAACTTTCAAAAACAGTAAGACATTTTAATCTTGTTTATTTCTATCCAGCCACTATCGTCTATTTATAGGTTATTTTATTTTCTTTATACCATTTTCAACTCTCTAGTACTTTTCAGACATATAACGTCTGTTTGAGGTATTAGACTGCCATGTTCATGGATTATACAGGATTTGGAAAACTGAAAAAGTCTTGAAATTTGAAATGTTTTAGTCTTTAATTTTAACATTTCAAGTAAACTGTTGGAGAATGGATGATATACACAAAGCTTGCAGTTTGAATAAACCTTTTTCTTTTCTATGCTCTTTGGAGCCATAGATAGGGTTATATGGTAACTCCTAATTGTCCAGGATCTTGAATAGAGCATAATAGTGTGGGTGGACCTACTGGTAGGGGGAGGTGGAGGGGTTTGATGAAACCACTCAATACTTACTTACATGATTTACAGTCTGTTTACTGTATTCAAGCTGATTCAGCTAGCAGGGATTGTAGTGATCCATGAATAATGCTCAATATATGTATATACTTTTTTTTTTTTTTTCATTTCTAGGAACCCATGTAATTATATTTCAGGGCAGGCAGTTAGCAGAAATGAAATCTTGCAAGGAATAACATGACAGCAATGTCCCTGAATCTCCTCTAACTTTTAATCACAAATGGGGGTATCTTAGTGTAGCATTTAGGCAACTTATTACATTATTGTTACATGATGTATTAGATCTGCTAGGGACTGTTTATAATATCCCAATATGTGGACAAAAAAAAAAAAAATGGTTAATGAAGGGGGAATGCTAGCTTGATGCAATTGTATATTGAAAGTTTTGTTCATAATCTAGACAATAGTTTTCATTTTAACTGTATTCTTTGCTTTGATGTTTTTTCAGGTGGCTACATTCATTCTTCAAAAAATTTTACTAGATGAATCAGGGTTGAACTACATATGTCACACTTATGATAGATTCTCTCATGTTGCCATGATTTTGGTAAGAATTAAATTTTCTGATTTTTCAATAGAAAAGAATGTAAAGATGAGAGATAACTGAATTTTAGTTCTTTGTGAATATTCATTATGTAAGAGTCGCAAAGAAGACAAATTCATTTATCCGAGCTTATTGCTTGTAGAATACAGATCAATATACATATAGATAGAACCTTTCTTAAATCATTCAGTTATCAAAGAATCCAGTGTGTTCTTCACAGCTCATGGTGCAAGTTCACATGGATCTTATCATAGAAAAAGTGACCAAAATCCAATATATCAGCATTAATGCCGGTGGTGACCAAACCCAAGAAATTCTTCAACCATTACCTGTTTGTAGTGATTGTCTTCCACAATTAGTATGATTTTAAGAACTCAGTAGCAACATGCCTGTATTTCATACCTTTGTAGTGAATAAAAATATTACTTGATTGAAACTAATTTTATTCCCTTATAATTAAGCTGATTGAACTACATATTAGTTGCTGTAATTATTTAAAAAATGTACTTCTCTTTTAGGGTAAAATGGTGCTTTCCCTATCCAAAGAACCATCTGCACGATTATTGAAGCATGTTGTTCGATGTTATCTCCGTCTTTCAGATAATGCAAGGTAATGTTATCATTGTTAATTAAAGCCATGTCATAAACATTACAATACAGGCCTAAGCCTGCAGTAGTAAGAATTTTTATCAGCCTCGTAATATTTGCATCTTACAAATGTCTTTAGCATGGATTTTCAATCAATGAAACAAAAAACACTTTTTCATTTTCAAATTGTATATGAAAACTGGTGTTTATTTTTAAGCATAACCCGATGGCCTTTGAAGGCATATTTCTGGGTTTTTTGGAGTTTTTTCTCTATCATTTGTGATGCACTATCAGTTAACCATATATTTTGGAGTCATCACATGTTTGTGAATTATTTTTAATTTTTCAGAGCTCGTGAAGCATTACGCCAATGTTTGCCAAATCAATTAAAAGATTCAACTTTTCAAACTTGTTTGGAAAATGATACAATCACCAAACGTTGGCTTGTACAGCTTCAACAGAATCTATCTGAAACCTCAACAGAAAATACAAGTGCAAGACCATTGTGAGGATAATAAAGAAAAAAGTGTGCTTCCTGTATGATATACTTCGTAGACTTACATCATCCTTTTTTATACAATATGAAACATGTTTCTCTAGGACTCAAAAAGAACAAAAACCAAGGAAAAGACAAAAGAATCTTTCTATTTAATTTGGTAGATATACCCAACTCAAATTAATTTGATTGCCTTTTGTCTAGAAACAATGCTCAAGATTTTGTTCTCTATGATCTTTGGTTTTGTTAGATAAACGCATAACTTCAAATGCTTTTTAAAAAACACAGTGAAATTGTACACGAGTAATTGAAATCAACATTACCACAAAATAGACGAAAAGGTCATTCATAAATTTCCTGAGTTGAACATTCAGTTTATAGAAAATTAGACCTTCTATTCCAGAGGAAATTGCCAAATTGATGTGAATTATTTTTCTTCGAACTGACTTCAAATTTTTAATGGGGACTCCATTGGCCCTGATGTAAATACTCTTTTGGATGATGCTGCAAGAAAAATAATAAATCTGTACATATTTTCTTATAGTGTCATCAAACAGCTAAGGTAAGAAATCTCATTAATTGAGTATGTGTGTGGGATTTTATATATATATATTATTATTTTTTTTTTAGGAATATGCTAGACTCCCTGAGGCTAGGAGGACCATTATGTTGTTCAAAAGCTAGGGGGACCTCCTTTACATTGAAGAGTATAAAAATATTTAATATTATTTTTCTCTTTATTATTTCCTTTTTTATTTTAAACTCCATAACGAAAATCTTCTGTGGATCTGCAGATTTTTGCTTTTTTATTATATTCATACCTTAAGAGCCAATTTTTTAAATTAAAAGTTAATTTACAGTCTTATTTGATAATGTTGGGGTTGCAACAGGGTTTTGTCCTCATTATCAGCACTGGGTATGTTTTTCATTACATAGTACGAGTCTGCTGAATCTTGGAAAGTGTAGCACACCGTCTTTTGATTTTAGGTATGGCAAGACGATCCATTTATCAGTAAATTATCCATTGCAAAGCATTACACAATGACATACATTTTGTCGGAAAAAGGGGTAGGTATTGGATTGGTATAGGAGGGGGAAAACACATTCTCTATCAAGAATGCTCCTTCTTTGTAATCTGGAGTCCTTAGGTTATGTCAACTCCTAAGATTAAAAATAAAGATAAAGAACATGACCAGGAGGTGTGAAATGAGTGCACAGTTGGTGTTTGTAAGTCAAGATTGGAAGAATGGGTGTGTGATAGACAATAGGAAAGGACAGTTAGACTAAAAGAGGGTGGGTCAGGGGAATGGGATGAGGTGTGATGTGGTTGCATCATATTGATTGAAATTAACACGTGTCTCCCACATCAGTGTGGCTAGTTTTACTGGATGACTTGATGTCTAATGTTTCGATGTTGCTACCCACCACCCACCCCCACCCTTTTAAAAAATTGTTTTTAATATTTTTTTTTTTTTCAGTGTACATTAATTGAAGCAATTGAAAGTAAGATCTAAAGTTAAAGAAGTCTTAAAATCGGAATAACTTTTGATAAATTGGCCTTTTAAAATATGGTAAACAATTATTTAGAAAAAGAAAAACACATTGCGAACAAATGAAGTGGAAATTTGACTTTTTACTGACCCAGTGCAGCAATTATTTGGAGTTGCTATCTTTTTTATAATGACTATCATGTTACCGCATTACATGTGTCCATAATTTGTATCTGTTTCTCTGGTTTTTAGTTAGTTTTAGTTCTACTGTGTCCATTCTGAGGAAAATGAAGTGAGTGAGGCAAAGTGACTCAAAGTGGGTATTGATCGTGATGAATAGCCTGGCACAGTCATTAGTTAATATCAAAGGTGATTAAGGGCCTACCTTAATGCCAAGGCATCCTTTTTTCTCTTTACCTTGGTCTCAGATGGCAGATCTTGTCATCTAAATGACATTATGTTATGTCATAAACAAATGTGACATGAAAGATGATTGTGGGAAGTTTAAAATACAGTAGAGTCCGCTTAAGATAAACTCCTTGGGACCAGAAAAAAAGTTTATTTCAAACAAGGTTTATCTTATCCAATTAGTAAACGTAACACAGTATACACATGTAGGGCCGAGCACATGGGCGTAGCTTAGACATGATTGGCCCAAACCAGCCAAAGAGAGAGGGGCACATATGCTTCGCACGCATCCTGTTCTCCTCTCTTTCCCTCAAATCCAGGCCAATCATGATGTGGGCAGCAATGGAGACCCAGTGTGCAAAGGCACCACCGCATGCGATTGGGGGTTGGGGTTGGCGCATGGGAGTGGGGAAAGTGGGCCACTGTGGCAGAGAAAAGTTTATTTTAAGCGGATTGAGACCAATTTGTGTTTATAAATTATAAACCAGACTTTGATTTGTTGGGTTGTTTAAGGGGAAAAACGGGACCGGACGAAAGGTTTTATTTTAAATGAGATTTTATCTTGAGCGAGTTTATCTTATCTGGACTCCACTGTAGTTATGTAATATATGTGTACAGATCCTAAGAAATTTTGTTATTTTGTTTTGTTTTATTTTCCATCAGCATTGCATTTCTGTCCAATGGGAAGCTTCAGGATGTTAAAGTTGGATATAATAGTTATAAATGAATTATGATTGTTTCTGATATTGTTATGAAGAAAGAAATTAAGTTCTAATTCTTATTGTATAATTGTATTTATCTTAAAATTGATTATTATAATTTTCTGCCAAGGAACATACCACCATTACATGGCGCTTTATAATTTTGATTGATTTTGCACTAAAGATTAATATCTAAGATCTAAAGAAATTGAATATTTAGACTGTTCTTTTCTTGATTTGTTTCAATCTGTATTTATAAGCATAATATTGTTTTTATCTTTCTCGCAAAGATCTCACTTCTTTCATGCAAGATTGACAAAACCATTATGCTCATAAAGCATGAAAAAGGATGCGCCCTATACAACTGCTATTTATGATTATTATTATTATTATTATTAATATTACTAACCAGAAAGGGCTTGAAAGGTTTGAAAAAAGGTTGGAGAGAGTAAGATGCGTGTGCCGTGCATGAATTTCAAACAGGACAGTTAATCAGGTCCCACAGAATTCTATGCTTTTATTTTGAATCAATGAATGTAGAGAGTGAGGCGCATGCACAGTGCTTGAAGACGTAATTCTAATTTTATTGAAAAACAATAAAGCCTTTAATCAAAAATTCAGCTGGGCCATGCTCTAAGTAATGTTATTTCATGTTTGTATGCCAAATTTGGTGTCTTAAGGTTATGTTTATTTTCTAGAAAGTGTCAATGTAATTTTGGTCTCATTTTTATTATATTATATTATTATTATTATTATTTAAACATTATTTGAACAAGTCATTACTAAAGACTGAAAATGAAAGTAGTGGAAAATCTGTGTGCTTTTGTTAATGATTATGACCAAAACCTGGGTATTACTACTATAATTTCTAGTCTGGTCTATCAGTGTTAACTGATTGCACTCAACTCAAATGCTTCCTTTTTATTTATTTATTTATTTGTTTTAAATATAACTGATTCAAAGTCTGATATTTTGGGTATAAGTAGTAGTAGTTCATTAGAAACTAAATAAAGTCAAGAAAAAATGATGTGGTATGTAAAGAGAGGCAGTCTATATAATCATTTATTTTTTAGTGTTTCTGTATTGAGAAGACTGTTATTTTGCTGTTAAAAGTGTTAACAACTTATTTTTATATGTTTTGCATTTTTAAAGAATTGAATATGTCAATATTGTCAAAGTTGGTGATGCCATTTGCAATAAATAATAGCTAAGCTGCTGTTCAATTACTGAATAAATAAATGCCTATGACAAACTACCAACAAAGTCTCTCTTCTTTCATATAGTTGATAGAATCACAAATTGTGGTAACCCATATTAAACTACTTATGCAAGAGATTACTTTGTAGTATATTGTGGTTTTGTGATTCTTCTCATTCAAAATGTTGTGATACCTGTAAATGATCATTAAAAAAATTGTTTTAATAAACCTTTTATGGTTTATCATGCCACGTCAAGAATTAAGCAGTTAAAAAAATGTAATGATAGTAAAATCCAGACAATATCATCTCAAAATAAGCAAGCATGTGGTTATGTCAGTTATTAGTACAGATTCCAGAAATGATATGGGTTTGCTCTTTTTGTCATCAAATTTTTATATATGGTGGATGGGTACAAGACTTAGACAAAGGCCATTTTCCAAAAGAATTGCTTTATTGTAAAATTTGATACATTTTGTGGCTAAAAATGAGTTATCTGCAATAGTTAGATAACCGTACAAGCTGATTGGTAGGTACCACCCCACCGACCTATAAATAGCTATGTACAAAAAATGCATTTCCATTCTCGCCAAATGATTGTCCTTTGTTTAGCCCTAGCCAACTCTTTGATTGGTCAGTCACATTCTTAATGGAATTGCTGAATTAGTCAGTACTTATCAGTTGATGACCACTAAATCTCACAGTTTATATGTACTGTAGTTTGATAGAAGAAAGAGAGATGGGTGGAAATGTGTTTGGGAAAGACTGATAGATGGCATTGGTATTAGCACGGTCCGCTTGCAATTAAGGGGTCTTGAGTTTCGATTCGTGTTGGCGCTTGATCAGGCATCAAATCCTTGGGAAAGTAACTTGTCACATATTTTCCTCATCACACTCCAGTGTAAAAAAATAAGGTACCAGATATTGGTATAGGCGGCAAAAGATCTTGTTTGTATGCTTAGGAGTGCGCAGTAACGGTTCATTTACATGTAAGCGTCAAAGACGCGCGGCGGCGAACAGGTGCAGCAGCATTTAGAAATCTGCTCACATTGAAACCATTGATCCTGTTTACATGTGTGGTTGCGGTACGGAAGTAGAACAGTATTAACTTTTCTCTCTTGAGCAAATTTCTCCGCACGGGTTGAGGATTAGAAATGCGTGGCCCTTTTTTTCATGCACATTTTATGACAAGAAGTCCAAATCTGAGTTTGGAATCGGGTTCCCCACTAAATTTGACTGTGTGGTTTGATACTAAACACTTATGTTTTTGTTAAAGTCTCCATTCTTAAAAATATTTTAAATTAGATATCTCAATCTTGCCATTAATCTAGTATTGTCCCACCATTGCTTCCTGTCTTGACAATAATTATTATGACAAGGAGTATATGTGTGAGAGAAAATGAAAGAGAGAAAGGGACAGACAGATAGACAGACATATATTCAGAATCGAGCAGGCCTAGGTGCTAACTTCCAGTATTGAAGTTGGGCTGTCATTTCAAAGCTTAGCTTAGCACATTCATGCTGCCGTTTTCAAATGAAAGGCAGTAGCTGCAGACCAATCGCCATTGTAATTACATGTACTGCCTTTCATTTGAAAATGGCAGCATGGTGTGAGTGTGTTTGGGGTGAGAGAGACAGACAGACAAGGTCAGAGACAGATAGGCTAGATATACAGACCGCACAAATAGGTCTAGTTGTTAACTTTTTGTATTGTTATTGGTCAGTCACATCAAAGAGAGTAGAACATCCATGGTGTTTGTATGTGGGTGTAAGTTTAGATGTGTGCGCTTGGGAAGAGACAGAAAGAATTAAAATCCATTTTTATTTTGCCATGTTATTATCAGGGCCGTAACTAGCACCTCCACTACCCCCGAAACCTGGAGGCCACTTAAAATTATAACTAAAAATAAACTTTTTTCAGCATTCTGAATTTTTCCCTCATATTCTATTAACATAATATGTTATATTGCTTACTTAAGTTACCAATGTTAATTCAAGTATAGTATTAAGTATTCATTAGCATAATGATTATAATATAGTTATGTAATCCAAAATTCTTAATTGCACATACATTGTGATTAAATTTGATAATAATGCTGGTACCGATGACTTAGTTTAACACTTGAAAATTTTCTTATTTTTTTCTCATTATTTTTCCCAACATCTATCAAATTTGTAAAAAAAGCAACAACCTCATAGTCTATGAAAAAATTAAGATTATTTGGAAATGAATTCTCAATCAATTGTAAAAATTTTCTTCCTATATTTGTCGAAACGTTCAAATTATATGGTGGGTTGAAAAATGTTATGTTTCTTCTGTGGTATCTCTTTGTGTTATCAGTAGCCTTGTTTTTTAATGATTGTCCTTGTGTGTTATATTTTTCTTCATATTTAAGCTACTGTTTTAGTACTTTTTGGTATACAGGTATAGCTTTATTGAATGTTGTTGTGTCACATGAATTTAGCGACAGTCTCTTACTGATGTTTATTGGGATGTTTTTTGGTATCGTTGTAGGATGGTTACATACAGTGGCATGTTTGGCTTCATAAATGGACAGTATGAATTTCTTTGAGACGACTTTTTTTTTCCACAAATACTTTTAATTTTGTGTTAAGCACTCTGTGTATATTTAATAATAATAGTAATTATAACATAAAATATGCAGTGCTTAACACAAAATTAAAAATATTTGTGAAAAAAGACCCCAGTCATCTCAAAGAAAGTTCATCTCAAGAAAAGTCTTGTACATGTAATTGCAGAATAAAGAATGATTGTCCATTGGAGGGAAAATGTCTTACAAAAGGTTTAGTACATTGTATATCAAGCAACTGTTACACAAATTGCAACAAAAAAACAAGAAACATACATCCGACTTTTCGTGTTGCAACTTTATTGAATTAAGAAAACACTGATCTTCAGACAATGCAGTGCATTATGACACCATTAGATGCCGACAATGAACAGAGTTGAAACAGACAATTACCTTTGACTTCCTTATACTTATGCACTGTCAATTGGATATATGGTTATGATATGGCTTGGGGAGGAAACATGGATGGAATGAAAAAAGAGTTGGTGTGCATTGAGCTTCGATTCACATCAGAACTCTACATCAGAGACATTCCTGCTTCTTCATATTGTCTCATTCTTCTCGGTCAAGCCTATAAAAGCATATTATTTTAACCCGGCAATGCAACTGCTCATACATCAGTTGCAACTTTAGAAGACTCGGATAGTAACGTTATGAGTTCTTAGCCAGTCATTTCCCCTTACATTTACATGAACCCCATCTAATGGGACATTAGGAAAAGAACAGTACGGAAACAGGGGCGATGCAGAGATTCAGTCCAACTGTGAAACCGTCATTTGACATAATATTTCTGAAGAAATGCTATGAATTCCTAGACAAAATCCGTGAAGCGAAGAGTTAAAAATTTGTTTACTTCAAAAGGCGTTCACCCGATGTACGTACTGTATAAATTATTTTATTCATATTTTGTTTATCTTTTTTCAAATTTACGATTTTCATACAGTCGATAAATAGAGTAAACTGTTAAAGTAAGATAATAAACAATGCAATTGGAACATTTATTGTATTCTTTTCAATTCTTGCTCAACTTTTCACTGCTCAAGGCTGCCTTTTTCTCAAAACAAGTCTTGTTTCCCAATATTTTCCACACTTGGCCATTTGCAACACCCCATTTCCATTTCAATGAATTTATAAATTTGCTGTTCATCTTACAATCTAGTGACCACAGCAAGACGTACATCAAAAGAATGGAAAATTAATCTAGTTTTCAAAAATGTACTACATGTGCCTAAAATTTCTGACATGCTGAATATATAAAAAAATAAAAAACAAAGTGCATACAGTACAGTGCAATCCCTGAATAGCGACATTGGCCTCTGGTCCCGATTTTTTTGCTATATATTATTAATAATAAAAAACCCAAAATAACGACATACATTTTAGTAAAACCCCTGTTTAGCGACATCGATATAGCGATAATCGGCA
>JASKDV010045846.1:0-10014 GCA_032466395.1 Aegires albopunctatus | reverse complement strand
CTTCCCCCCCCCCCCCCCCCCCCATCTCTTTCAAAACATATTAACAGCTGAGACTCATAAAAATTACAGCAATGGTATATTGTGGTAAAAGAGTATTACCCTGAAGCTGGGAGATGCTTTGTATACAGCTGGCACCAAACACTGAAGGACTGCTTGTCTGTGGTAAGACAGGTTGTCATACATTCTAAAAGCTGCAAATAACAGAATATGAGCATCTAGTTAGATTATGTGCACATCCCTTTTTTTAAGACAGAATGTAACAATCACAAATCTATGCTAGAATTAAGAGGTAATATATCCCAAGCATCTTGCAAACTTTGGAAATCATTTTGTACTGAAAAAGGTCCTTAAAAATTCAGTGTGTCATAGCTTTGGTCTCAACTCATGAGCTGAAATGGTTCAAGCATTCTAGTGTCATTTATTTAATAATTGAGTAAAAACAACTACCGTATTCGCTCTATTAGAAGCCCCGTCCCTAATAGAGTATATAAGTCCCTACAGTAATATAAACAAAAAATAATGTAGGCCTACCGTAAATCATTTTAACTAGATCTAGATTTAATTAAAGCTAACGGGACACAACGATCTCTAACTACTCACTATGCAGGCATTTCTCACTCTTCTCTTGCCATGCGATATCAACACATCACAGTATTCACGCACCTATTCACTACAGCAATCAACAATAACAATTAATAATGAATACCGGTACACTGACAAGACGAGCAGTATCCACTAACAGAGTGAAACTTGATACCTTTCACACCTGCGCGTTCATTTAAAGTTTCCGTGAACGCATTGGTGTCTTTTTTTTAATCACTGTGAAAAGTATCGTCATTTTCAGTCAGGCACTACATACCATGCGTCCGCTAACACAGTGTATGCCTATATTATTGTTATTGTCTGAGTCTGCAAACGCAATTGGTTGCCTACCAGCATCACGGACGTTAAAAAACCAAAAAAACAAACCCCGTGCCGAGTCCTGTCTCTCTTTGTATCCGTCTAAGTTGCATCAGGTCTATTATTAATAAAACCCACTTCAATTGGGGGCGACTGTGCTTTATGAAGTTCTGTGAATCCTCTTTCTAAACTGTCATTTTTGATACCCTATAACAAGCACCCCACAAAATAAAGGACCTCTGACAGTCAAAATGCCTCCCCGGCTTTTACAGGGCATCACGCCTTGGAGTTTACTAAACGCGAATGGGTTTCACCGTTCATTGCGCCTAACGTTAATTTTATCAACCCCGGCATTTACTGGGCTGCGCATTTTATGAGTTAATAGCTCTTTTGATAAGTTGAGTTCTTGAGACACTGAGAGACCAAATAATATTTTTTAAAATAAATAAATAAATAAATAAAAAGGACTGCACTCAAAACTTACCTCAGCTTTCACAGCTTGACTGGTGGTTGAAGAATAGCGTGCCAAATAGGATGGAAAGAATGTACGCAGATTTTGACTAGGCATGTCTCCATAGGCTAGATCCTATAAGTTAAAAAATGTCAATTTAATATAAAATCTCATAAAACAATGTAATTAAAGATTTAAAAGTTTGTTCCGATGTCTATGAATGAATTCAACTCAGACATGCCAACCTTTATCAGGACCAAGGTGTATGTTCAGAGGCAGGATGGTGTAATTTGTCAGCCTTAAGTGTAACATTGCATAACAATACGCAAAACTCACAAAAACACAGAAATTATTTTTCCTCATGTGCTATGAAAGCCTCATTGCATAAGTGTATTGATATATAGCAAGAAATAAGATAACTTGCAAAAAAATAATAATTTTGGGCAAGAGATAAAGAGTTCAGATTTAAAATTGGCATTCTGTTTCAGCAACATAGGATGTTAGTCCATTCCAAAGTCTAATACTAATACTTTAGGTTGGATGTTGGTTCTAGCTTTTAGAATGGTCATTCTATTTGTGTGTTCTCTTGTTTGTCAGGTAATAGGTCTGATGTATTTGGGATGTCAACAGACATTTGCTACCATTGGAGTTTTACGAAAAAAAATATATCAAAGTCTAGCTATCTTTATATTCCTTTTTTTTTTCTTCAAAAGACTTATAGTTAATTTTTCAATTATATATTTATTTGCTTAAAATGAATAGGTAATGCAAAAATAAAAAAATAAATCCATTGCTTTTCAAAGACTCAACATTAAACTCTTTACTTACCTTAATATATGGATATAGTAAAACAAGACGCTTTTTCAGGTCATTCGAAAGATTGAATTTGGGGCTGAAGACAACATCTAAAACTTGAAAATAGTCACGGAGATTGACAGCACCATATCCATTTGCCAAGCTCTTGTGCCAACTTAAGGAATAGAGAATAATAATTTATAGATGTGATTGAGATTCTGACTAGCAATGTGTTTCAGAGGGTTTTTTTTAATGTTCATGCACCGCTGAGCATCGAAAATGTATATAGATACTATATAGATTCCCAATTTCAATCAATTTCATTTTTAAAACTGAAATGTCTGACACTATCATTATCATATCATATAGTGTTTCAAATATTAATTATATCAATGTATTACCAAATACAATTTTTAGGCATAATTTCAGAACATCGATGATATTGTCTTTACCTCATAAGATGTTCCAAATACGTCACTGGATAGTAAGCAATTTGGCGCACTTCTAAAGCAGGAAGCATCAGGTCAAGCCAAACTAAAAGTGAAGGACATTTATAATATAATTTTATGGTAATAGTAATGAAATTCTAAAAACTGCAATAATTGATTGAAGCATTATTTCAAAAATCCCTTTTAGCTTTCAGCTTTGGTCATTTCATGGTTCATGTTGTCCAAAAAGAGTTGATAGGGAATTCTAATTCCATTTCATCTAAATGTTGAGGGTTTTTTATTTTGAATGTATCAATTCAATACAATAGTTATAAACAATACTTTTTTTACAATCTTCCACCTAATATTTCAAATATGATTATACCTTATATTTAACAATTAAATCAAATTTAACAAAATGCATTAAAATGTGTGAAAATTGAAGCACCATTAAAAATGCAAATAAAAAATATAATAAAACGTATGCCTAGACTATATTCACCTTTCAATCCACACTTTAAGTTTTTCACACCACACTGACCAAGGGCCCACAGAATGGATATACATCTAAAAGGGCTGTTTTGATGAGTTTTAAGAAGTTCTAAATACTGGAATAAAAAAAAACAAATATTGGACATTTACCAAAGCAGATAGGTTACATTATTAAAAAGAATAATAGAATAATTGGAATGCTTTATATCATTTAAAATTCATTTTCTTTTCACTAATAGTAGACACTTTCAAATAGGTTGAATGGAAGTGGATGATAGGGAAGAGGACCTAGGCTTTGAGTAAAACTCATAAACTACAAGGGTTATATGCTCTGTGTCACTTTCAGCAGAAGTCAATATTTTGCAAATTTCAAAGTTGACATTACAATTGTCATCAAATTATATTTTGTTTTAGTTTTCTCTGTGTAATACATCTTACACCTTACTGAGACCTATTTGAATGTAGCCCTGTACATCTTACAAGATTTACTTTAAAGAATTGTCATGCCATGCTGGGCAAATCATACCATAATATATTTTGATTGGGTATACCATGAACAGGTAATACTTCAGGAAGAACATCCCCATCTCTCCCTGAAAAAAAAACATAAAATAAACAAACAAAAAACCCCACCCAATTAACTAAAACAAACAATATAGGCGACAATGAATTATAAATACCTGATGCATTTTGCCCAGGGCAATGTCATGTTTATGAAAAGACAGTAACTGCAGAAACAACTTGTAACCATAAACGGTGTTTCCTGCAATGAAAATCACAACAAATAGTATATGTGTAAAATTCAGCAAAGGATAGAAATTTATCACCATACAATGATCAACTGAAATTGGTTTTGTTATGGTTTCAGGACAATGGAAATTTAAAAGAGGGCCTCATCCCAATTCTTATTATATCCAAGCTATCCACCAGGAATCAAATAATAAACATATTCAATAAACTTCTCCTTTTCATTACTTTGAAATTGTTTATGGCAGCATCTAATAATTAAAGCCTCCTTGCCAAGGTTGCATCAATATGAATATGCCTCTCAATGACAAAAAAAACAACAACCCCAAAAAACCTGTCCAAGGCTAATTTTTTCTTTGAAATAAGTGTTCTATTTTCTTTCAACCAATTAATGACATATTGTCATAAATTATTATTTGCACTTTGTCAGAACCTAAAGAATATAAAAGTGGAAGTGCAAAAAGTTATTCTTTTTAATGTGGTAATTTTATAACTACTGAAAACTGCTCTCAATTTTCACGAGGGCAATCTTTTTAAAGTATTATGATCTAACAAGTAAAGGATGAAAAACACACCCTTGGCAGACTCTTGCATCATGGTTTGAACACTGTAGTAAAAGATTTGGTCCAAGGTCTGACTTGAAAACTTTTTGATAAATGAATTCAACACTTTACAATAAGTTGATGGGACTGCCTGTAAGGGATAATCTGAAAGGAAAGAAAATGAGAAGTGCTTTTTTATTAACATATATCATAAAAACTAATGATATTACGACTTAACAATTAAGTAGGGGAAAAAGGAAAATTGTATTGGTATATAACGCAAACATAATAGCCTTGATAACATGATCCTTGGCTGATACCCGAAGTTTATGAACCATATCTTAATTAAAACTAAATGTTTAGATGAAACAAGTAAATACTGCACCCCAATAAAAAACAAAATTAATGATGAATTAAGGTCGAGAAGTCCAATGATAACAGGTTATGTACTTCCAGAGTGTGAGAAAAATGTAAACCATCATAATTGCATACCCATATACAGAAATGTATGACTAGAACAAGAAAAGAAAGAGCGATTCATCATTGTGCTATTATACAACATTCCTGTAAAGTACCTGACAAGCATAGGTGTGTTCGGCACCACAATTCACATAGCTTTTCACCCTACATTTGAGAAAATTATCTTGAACACAGAAGATTTATAGTAAGAAAATGTTATTATAGCTTCAAGGATTCAATACAAAATACAGCACTTGACAAACCTTTAGGCTTTCCCTTAAAAACAGGATCCATTTCTGCAACATCCTCAAATTTCATATTAAGATAAGAAGCAAGATCTTTGAGCCAAACATCTTGGTGATTTGGAAAGTACATTTGGGATTGACTAAGCACACTCTCTAAATCATGATGGTCAAGCTGTAAAATAAATGTTCATTAAAAAAATTTGAAATACTTTTATAACTATCTAATCATATCAATGGACTATTTTTATATTATTTGAACATTCCAGTATCATTAAAAAAAATTATTTTTAAAAAAAGTAGAATACGAAAAACATTAAATTTGCATTGTAATTCGATACCAGAAAAATCCATAACAATTGGCAATGAATATTTCAAGGGCTATCTGCAGTAAAGAAGTTTCCTTTCTTTATAAATGTGGTTGTCAGTGCTTAATAGTCTCCACTTCCCCTTTTACAGTCACTGTAGTACTGCTTTCCACCGCAAGATTTGTTATCTTGTGACAATTGATACGCACTTTGTGTTTACTAATATTTTTATTATTCATAGCCAATAAATCATTTAAGCTTACAAAAAGCATAATTGTTTTAAAGCTTTGAAAATCAATCAGTCACTTATCTAGAAAACATTACTTGCCGCCATTAATTTTTTAAGAATTGCAAGTTGAGAAATCAATAACCCTAGTTCTAATTTTGCTTTAATATGCTACTCTCTACATTTGAATCCTAGAGAATAAATGAAGTGTTTGTTTTGTATGTGATTAATCTATAATTCCCATTAACTATAATTATTAATTTAAAAGAGAATTGCGTTCTTTCATTCAAAACAAAAAGGACTACAATTTGGATGGTGGCAATTCTTTTGGCTGCAGAGTATCCGTAGGTGGAAAACAATTGTTTTTTTGTTGCTCATCATTTTTTTTCATTTCTGTTTGAATACTTTAAAATTACTAAGCACCCTTCAACCTATGGAATGCCAAGGGGCGGTTTAGTACACTTTTCAAAATGGCTCTTTCGTTGGTGGAATAAAGGAAAGAAAATTGTTCACCATTAGTCAACAAATGACTATTGAAAAAATATCTCCATTTTGCATAACATTGGGATGCTTCCCACCTTCAGTGAAAGTTTTGTAATTGAGACTTTTTCTGAACTAGCCTATAGACATGACAAAGACAGACAAAGATACAAATTCACACTCTGCTTTAAATATATTTATAGATATTGTCGCTGTCGCAAGCATTGCACTTATGGCCAATTCTCAGATTTTGGATTTACGCATAATGCTTGCGACACCGACAATATGTTAAAAAAAAATTATTTACATTAGCCAATGCAAAATCAAGTGTAACTGCTTTTCCAGATTTCTTTTGGTCATGATCAGGCTTGCTTTTCTTTTTCAGCTGAGGGGCCTTTTTGTAATCAACTGTCTTGGAGGAGGCACTAGCTGCGTTTCCATTGTCCACAGGAGGTTCCCTTTCCAGAAATGCATCATAAATTGTTGAATCTTCCTTTACAGGATCTAATGAAAAAGGGAAATAGAAAGAAATCAAGAAAAAGAAAAAAGCTACGGTAAAGGGAAATTCTTGGAGGTCTTGCCCAATAGACATAAAAAAAAAAGAGTGACTCTGTCTGTGCAATGTTTGGTCTCTTACATAGGTTAGGCGGTGGTTCAAAGCTCTCATGTGTTGCATTATATATTATTTCATTAAATAATTATAATACGAGAAATGGGTGCGACTGGGTTGGGCTATTTCATGTTTTCTTTGCTGTTGCTTCGCCTTGTTTTTTTATTTGAACATATCTCCTTTTTGTTCTTACATTTGTTAGGATTATTTAAAAAATATTAATCAGAATTCAAAACTTTTCCTAGCTCTAAATTACATCCTCTTCCGCCCTGGAAGTCAGGTTTTATTGTTTTCTGGAACATAATGAACTGGATACCTTTGAATAATGCTACATCTCCTTATGCATGACATGATGCGATTTAAAAATCGATCAATATAAATTATGAGAAGCCATCTCCTGATGCGCAAAGCAACTGAAATCTGTCATAGACCATCCCTCACGATAAAGTCATGTAAGGCACTTTAAAAATGATAGCTATAAAAAGTGTGAAGCAGCTGCACTCTGTCACCAACCTCTCTCTCGATGGAGCCATGAAGCCATAGGTGAATACTGGCTCACAACTGTCTGAAGATATTTCCGATTTAAACAATATTTACTTGCTTTGAAAAATAGTCCATAGAGTTTCCTAACTATTTCCATTCATTCAATTATTCATTACTTGTTTTTTATTATTATTATTTTCATTATAAACTACTCACTCCCACTCACTTATGCCCAAACGCAATCCTGGTATTTAGCACAGCAACGAAGGAGAGCCACTCTTGTCTGTCCTGGGCCAACTTCTGAATTGTCCCTCCAGGTGAGATGGAAGGTCTTTGCCTCTCTCTCAACTGTCTGGCACAAAGGGTTCTCCAAACATCTACGTATGCATTTCCTTTCTGGTGTCAATCAGAGTGACATTCATCTGATGCTGTCCTGTTCTCGTCGAATGACACGTCCAATCCATCTCCATTGTCTTTGCATGATGATGTTTCCCATGCTTTCCTGTTTGACCACTGCAAACAGCTCTTGATTTGAAATGGTTTCAGATCAGAATATATGGCAAATTCTTCTGAGGTCCTTTATATGGAAGGTCACTCTCTATCATCCTCCAACACTAAGAGTCAAGAGTCATATAAGTGGAGACTACACAGCTCTGGTACAGTCTTAACTTGGTCTTAGCAGGCCTACTGTATTATCATATTATCATCAATATAATTTTACAATTTATGTTTATGTTTCATATTCTATACTTCTAATGAGGCTAATAATACTAATAAAAAAAAAAAAGTCTAGGTGTAGTCTATCTTCTGTCTTATCATTAATCCATCAACAGATGGTGGAAAGCTCTTGTTATATAAATGGTCTTCAATACATATGACTCACCCATATCAATATCACCTTGCTTTCATTTTCTACAACTAGGAGTGGGAGAATAGCAACATTATTGATTGCACATAATCATGCACATAGAGGAGAACTTTGGGCGTTTTCATTTTGGTATCATGCGATTGCCTTCCTTTATCAATTTCATTGATTGCTGTCGCCAGCTGTCACTCACCGGACCCTGGTCACCACCAGCTTCGTATTGTTGCACATACATATTCAAAGAGGTGAAACCTTGCGATTGGTGGCTAGCCATCGTCAATAGTAGTATCGCATAAAGGAGATGTGACATGGACTAAGAAAAAGATCCATTCCAAGAGTCTGTGAGTCTCTCACAAGTCACTTAATGATTTCTAATATTTATCTGTTCATCTCTCTAACCCCGTCCCAGAAGCCATCTGATATCAGACTCTTTTATTTGTCTCTAGAACATTAGATATCCGTTTGAAATCAGCTTGCCGTCTAGTCTGATATAATATATCTCTAGGGATCTAGTCACATTTCCTTAACCCAAGAAAATGGAAGTAGCATTGCCTAGGTGTGAGCATGTCTTCGCTTCATAGAAAAAAAATTTAGGTCACGAAGTGTGTGTTGGACAAACTCAGTAGAGAGTCACTTAATCAATGAATAATAAATCGTAGGAAAACCTCCGAGGTTACTTCAAACTAAAATCTCTACATACACCATCTACTTGCTTTTTAACCATATCGTTGGCATAATTCTCTAACACTTATCATTATGTCCATTCATAAATGTTACTAAACATACACATTCAGAGAATTACACCGACGAGATGTTGTAATAAATGAAAATTTTCATCAAAGCAGCAAAGGTCTCTTGCCTAAAATGTCGGGCCGCCGTGCGCCTCTCTCTTCATGGACAAGCTTGGGGATCAGTGACACAGAGCCTGATTTTCAGCTTACTAATTTCTGTTGAGCCTAATTAATGGCATTTTTTAGATCTTTCTAGAGCTTGAAATTTAGATATCTAGATCCTAGATCAAGATCTAATCTAGATCTAGATCTAGTTCAGACATAGAATAGTCTAGAACTTGCTTTCTCTTGCAATCAGTCACTTTTCAAATCAGGCCAGGTGGATTTTTTTTACATTAGATTTAGATTCTGTGGCTCTATGTTACTGTGGGTACATTAACTGTAAATCTAGACCTAGGCTAGATCAAGATTCCAGAATTTGGATAGAATAGATAGGTCTATTCTTATTACCGGTATTGTTTTTGAATGATGACGTGTTGGTGGTGTAATAATAAATAATAAGTTGCCGGCAATATCGGCATCAATCACAAAAATAAGAAAAAAATAGAGGAAACAAATTAAATTTACCCAGGGTTTCGAGTTTGGGTGCATTATCATAAAACCGCTTTTGTCTGTTTTTCCGTGATGATGGAGTTTGAGATCCTCCTTTGGTCTTTTTGCCTTTGCCAACAACTTCCCATCTTGAAGCAGACGCCATTTTCATCAGTATCGTCGTAAGTAGGTTGAGAGACTGATTTTTTAAAGTGAGAGTGGAGTGAGAGATACGAGCTGTGGATCGAATCAGTATGAAATCACTCGAACTTATTTTGAACGAGTCATAGGCCCCTACCTCAACCTGCGGTATAAATCTTTGCTGACTCGAACGAATCTTTTCTCGATGAACGTTAACCTAGCAACTTAAATATAAACTGTTGAATTCCCAATCTAGTATAGAATAATTGCGCGTAGAATTGCATGAAAATGAATAAACTTTGAGGAAAATCAGCCGATCGCGAACATTAATAAGTGTACTTGCGAATATCAAATTTGCGGACAAGGTATCGCGAATTAGCCAAGGGAACAATATGCCTACAATGCTTTATGCAATCTTGATCTCAATATTTTTCAGAGTTATCTCCTTCGATCGGCATAACTCTCTCTCTCTCTCTCTCTCTCTCTCTCTCTCTCTCTCTCTCTCTCTCTCTCTCTCTCTATA
>JASKDV010045735.1:5787-15890 GCA_032466395.1 Aegires albopunctatus | reverse complement strand
TCCCTCCTTCCTGACATATCAACTTAACATATCTTTATTTGATTATGGTTAAGTTAAAGTTTCACTTCTAAAGTGCTTAATGCCATGCCTTTAAGTGCTTTACACTTTTCACTTCCCCTTGCCGACAGTAATACTTTACTAATACCAGACTCTAGGAGCTAGATCTATTTTCTATTTTTACTATGAAGTGCTTAACTGAATACATTTGAGTCTCCTATACTTTCATTATAATGGACAAGTAATGGATAAGGTTGATATCAGAATACACACTTATCAAAGACATTCTAAGAAAATCGTGAATCACAAAAGATGTATTATCTATTTTTTCATTCCCATAGCTTTCTAATATGGCCATGAGAAATTATAAAAGGCAGAACAAAAATGCAGGGGTAGGGACGTGACTATCGAAAATTATACTTATCTGTCATATTTTATTTCAAAAAGAGAATGACGAAAATATTAAAGCCTAATTGTATGGATTGATCTTATGCCCATATGAGTGAAAAGAATTATTAAACACATTTTTCTTTGAAATGTTCGGTATGCCTTATTCCTGGAAATGTCTTTTTGTTAAATTCAAAACTAAATTTATCACAAATGGGTTTATATCTTTTGGGCAGAATCTTTTTAGAAAACTTACTCTAAATATTTCACTACATGAAAGTTGGCTGTCTTAGACACACCATTCATAATGAGAATACATCAGCTATTTTACAATATAAAACTTTGGAAAGTTTGACACTGGTCCCTTTTCATAAACATTGGTTATTTTGCTATGAAATTGGTGTAGCTTTGTCTCCCCTTTTTAGATGAATAGTCTAGAACAATAAATCATACAATTTGGGTTAGAGAGAGTAGATAATGAAAATTTAAAGATTACTTAAGTTAATATTGGTGTATGAAAAACAATGATTTATATGTTTCCATTCATATTCTGAACCTTGATTTCTTTCTCAATCAAGTATTGTGTTGGCTGGTAAATGAAGTGATCATACACAATTTAATGATCCAAGGAGATGCTTTACTCATTATCTTTATCTGTTGTCCTCCATCTCTCTACTTGATGCATTTTAACAAAGCCTTTCACATGTCATTCTTCTATTGATGTTGTTGATGGAAATCTGTGGTGTATTCTTAATAACCTTTAAGCAGTAATGAAAAATGCAATAGGGAGACACTTTGATGTCAATAATAGAAAAAATATTTAGTTAGTGATATTGTGAAAAATTTACTCAATCATTTAATTGATCACTGACTACTCAATTAACTTTTTAGATCAAACGCTATAGAATTTACCATTCACTTCAAATTAAACAGTGGTCATGTTTTCTTTTATTTAATCTTTTCATTTGACAGTTTTGCAAATTTTTTTTGTTTCATTAAAAAATAAAGATTCATGCTTATACTACATAATAACTAGAAATTTTTGTTGGATTTTGTTCTTTCTCATTTCCTCGTCATCATAAAGTTTTGTATTTTAAACAGGATTTTGAAATCCAAGTTGTACAACTTGTCTTTATACATTTTTTTTAAGTAGCATATAATTGATGACTCTTTATGTAATACTTTATTAATAAGATAAGGTATAAATGTAATGTTGAAAAAAAGGTACATAGTTGACATGTGGTAGATCACACAAATTACAAATCAAGGGACAAAATAATATGTGTGCTATTAATACCTTCATGCAAAAACACAAATATCTTCCACTCTGACATGAAATTAACACAGAGACTTAGATCTAGAACCCTAAGGAATGTAACAGAATTAAGTGACTCATAACAAACGGGCCAAGAAAACTTAGCTTAACTTTGAACGCATATTTTTATGACGTTTGTCATTCAATGTTTCAAAATTAACATGGGTCTAGTTTAAATCAATTTAAATGTGCATGTAAATTTTTAAAAAGTAAAACTGATAACTAAGATACAGTATTTTAAATACACCCAACTCTCAATGTTAAAGAAACCACACAAATTTATCTTTTTGCAGGACTCTTCGACAATTCCCTGCATTCTTTGCACAGCTCATGTTTATATTCAGTTTCTGGGAGAAGCAAACAACACAAATCTTGTTTCATTTGCAAGATTAATCATTTTGATTTTGTACAAAATATTGCAATCTGCTACATAGTTGTGATTGAATATCTCATTTCAGTTTTCAGGCAGTGTGCAGGCGCTTATCATTCATAATTCTAGACTTATTGTGTCTCAAATTGAATTTATGTAGAAATAGACTTAGATTGATCTTGTTTATAGATCATGAATTAGATCTAGGCTAGGCTGATTTCTCTTTGTGGAACAATTGTTCTCACCTCAGCAGATAAAATTGTCATTGAGATCTTTTTTAGAGAAAGGGTCTGGCGAGGTGCACACATTATTTGAGGATATCCAAACAAATATTAGGCAATTTCTTCCATTGATTGATGAATTAAAAAGACTGAGACAACCGGCTCAGAAGAAGGGAAGTAGTCGCCCCAGTTCTGCCCAAATTTCTGATAATATTGATTCCATGGAGGAGTTTGAGTTTGTTCAATCACAAGAGGACAAGCCGGGCTCTCACAAATCCACACATGCAATTGCAAAAGATTTAGATTTAGTCAAATTCTGTAAGAGGATTTGCATTTGAAAGCGTTTAAAAGAATAAAAACAAGTAGAAAAACTGATGCAGTTAAAGAAGGATCCGATCAATATGTTTGTTGGAAAGATACAATAATGAGGGTATGAAAACAAATTTGGTTTATTGATAGAAAAGACTTTACTTTAGAAACTGCCCGGAATCAACAAAATGACATGGTACTCGGAAGCAGAAAGTCTGATATTCACCTTAATAAACTTATGAAACTTGCCATTTCTCAAAGAAACTCTGATGATTTCTGCTAGCATTTGTAGGAAAGGAAAGACTGATATATTTTTTTAATGACACAAAAACATCAAAGAAATTATTACCTTCATTTTATCGCCTCTATCCGAGAACGGATTTTAATTTTGTAACAGGATGAAGCTACATCTCACTCAAGTAATATTGATTTCATCACAAAAGATGATTGGCTACCCCAATCCCCAGACTTGAATGCAATGGACTATGCAATTTGGGAATCCCTTTTTCTAAAAAAGTCAACAGTGCAATGGTTTATACTTTCACAAAAGGAGAACTTAAAGAAAAAATAAGTTGTTGGAAAGACATTGCTCTAAACAAAATAAGGAAGGCGATATTAATTTGGAGAAAGCATCTGTATACTGTGATTAGACTATGTGGTGTTCCACAGAACATTTTGATGAATTGAGAACTTTGAATGACATTTTACACTGTTTGTTTTTGCTATTTTGAATGATTCTGATATTCTGGTCAGCTTTGTGAAAAACAATCTGTCGGTTTTCACCGAAACTTTATACACATAATAAGATTAAGTTATTCAAACATTATGTAAAGCTTCATTGAAATCCACTGATGACTTTTGGTTCTATTTGATGAGTAATTCCAGCTGTTTTTATGGCCCATCCAAAATTGTGTACATTACCAAAGCAAACCAGCAATAATGGCACATTAATTTAATGAAAGTTTATACTCTGTTCCAGAGAAAATTGACAGAAAAATAAACTAGGAGAAAATTTGCAGCCTGTTAGGCATGATATCCAAATAGATAGTTTTAACTCCTAGCCTAAAATCCCTTAAAGTCATTTATACACCATAGTTGGGTGAGGCAGTTGCCCTCTTACTATACTGCCATATGGCCTCCATAGAAAAAATTCAATTCTGGTATACCTAATCCCTGTGAACTGGCAACTCTAGAATTATCTGTGGTTCAAACAAAAAGTTTGTCAAGGCTAGAGAAAATCTGTAGCTTTTTTTCTTTTTTTAAGGTACAGATGAACCCGCTTAATCCAAATTAGTTAGGTTTCTGGACAAAAATTTGGATTAACCAGAAATTTGGAATATCTGAAAATGCCAATTTCATGTAGTGGGCTTAAAATTTTGGATGTATAGCATGTTATAAGTGAAAACATTGCCCTCTGCATTACACTTATTCGTAGATAGGTCAAGACGTCTAAAAACACCGCTTCATCGATCACATTTCCTTTAAAAAACATGTCTAGACCACTGTCAAGCACAGGTCCTTTGATGTTCATCAAGCATTCGTCCATCCACTCCAAAAACAATCATAACGCCCACTCATTTATTGTTTAATGAGTTCCATTTCACAGCAACTGCTTCACTACAATAGATTTGCGTTACATAGGTGGCCTGCACAGTTTACACCGACAGACAGTATAACTTGTAATGTTGTGATGATATGTGCTGAAATCTATGCGTCTACCTTAATTGTATTTAACATAATTTGCCTTTTGTATGGATCAATCATGAAGATTTTATTTGATTTTTGACAGGACTCATCTTGTCAGAATTTTTGTTCTCCACCAACCAAAAAAAAAAAAAGAGAAGTGGATTAAGTAAAATGGCATGTAAATGTTTGGATTAACTGGTCATTTTATAAAGAAAAAATTCGGTTTTTTCCCCCAAAATATTTGGAATAGCCGGGAATTTGGAATAACTGGGATTAGTGGGATGGACTGTATATGATGACAAGTATGCACTTAATACAAATACAGTTAGAATAAACAAACTACTTAAATTTCCAACCAATACTGACAAAAGGTGGTAGATAGAATGAAATAAGAAAACAAAAGAGATTTTTCAAAGAATACCATTTATTTGGTAAACATACAAATTAACAGTTTTGTAACTATTGTCATTTTGTAACTATTATCATATTATATTTATATAAAGTATGGTAATGTGGGATGATACAATATATTATTGATACATAATATAATACATATACATAATTCATGTAGAACATTTGAGAAAATGCAAAACAATGTAAGATAATGAGTGAGATATGATATAATGAATACGATAGATAATGATGATGAAGGGAGCAGATAACTAAAGTATGTAAGGCATGAAATCAATCCAGCAGCATCAATGCTCTGAGTTCTAGTTTTATTTTTTTCAAATTCAAAGAACATTTTGAGATGGACAAATTCAAAATAAGAGTGAAATGAAATCAAACTCAATTTCATAACCAGACAATCATCTTTTAAATATTCAGCGTTATTAGGGGAAATATTGAAACAAAACTACATTCACATAATCTGAAAATGCCCACTAGCAGCTGTTAGTATACATAAAGGTGTGTTATGAATGTTAATCAATATCAACAAACTCGCTCATTACCTATAATCTAGTAGGTCCAATGCTTTTGAATACTCCGTTCTAATTCTAACTAACACACATCATTAAAATATTTTTGGTTTTAAATATTATTAACACAAAGCAGACAATAATATGCCCTTTGGAACATGAACGAGATTAGACAATATTTCAGTATTGGGATCAAGAAGCAATTTCTCAACAAACTCCGAGCTAAAATAATATATCTCTATGATGCCTCAGTATGCAAGTTTCAAGAGTTTATTTCTTTTTAATCTTCATCATTTTTATCTAAATATTTAAATCTTTGTTCATATTTCTTAACAGTAAGTTTGTGTAACAAATGAATGGAACACTCAAATAATGCAAATGAATTCAAAGCTTTTTGCCTTAAGAGAGATGATGGCTTGGTCCCATAAAATCTTAAAAGCTGATCCATAACTTGCATATAAATTATAATTGGAAATGTTCTATGGCTATATTCAGTATTCAATACAGGCACATGGCTTGATATTATTATATGTTACATCTATCACACAGATAATTAAGATATACCTTGATAATTAATAATTATTAACATTGCCTGGGTAGAAAATTAAATCACTGAATTCATCAGCTTATATTATTGATATCCATGGTATTTTCATATCTTATGGACATGTGACATGTGAAAGCAAGCGATCAATCACATCTCTATTACGGTGTGGTCTTGAGCATTTTATCAATTTAGCAGCTTTACAATAGAGTAATATCATTTCCTATCAAAGACGACACGGATACGTTCAAACTACAAGAAAAAATAAAACAACATAATAAAGAAAATCAAGCTTTATAGAAAATCCAACAAAACAACATAATAATGTAAAACATAAAAAGCTTTGACAAAATCAAAGTTAAAATAAAATCATTTAACATAAGACCATTAGAAACATGCAAAACCAAAAATACTCTAGGATACACAAAGGAAAATCTTTTCCTTTATCAAGTAAACTTACAAATTCAATCAAACAACTTGCAACTCATCTTAATTCTTGTTTATCATCTAATGTTACAGAAGTTTTACCATCTTTAAGTCATATTTTTAAAGTTTAAGTTTAAGGTAGTCCTGTTTTGACTTACTTCCTCTCCTTGCTTATAGTCAGTCGAATCTTTTATTTAGCCTTTGAACCCAGAAGAAATTTCAAATGAGCCAAGACACAGGCTCATAATTTTATCATTTCTTCTGACAAGTCTTAGAAACCTCATTAGATTTGGGAATATTTCTGTAGCAACTCAAAAATGCAACATCAGAGTTCCATTTCATTATAATACATGTATGTACAATAAGTGGCCAGAATTTGCCAATAGAAGCTGAATGCAGTAACCAATAATACATCGTAGATCCAATACCCACTGATGTAATCAAGTGAAATAACACAATTTTAAATAAGATATAAAAAAAGATTTAAAAAGAAACCCTAATAGAACATTATCATAATAAAAAGAAATAACGTTTAATACTTTTAGATAAAATACCATGACTATGATTAATACTTCTCTTCTCCCAGCTGTTGATTATGAATGGATGCTCATGCTACAAATTAAACTGACCATTGAAAAAAGACATGGCAGTTGCTTGCATTTTTTAGTCTTTAAGAGAATACCATGGCTTAGAATCAAAGTAGAACTTTCAAACAAGGCAAATGAAGTCGAGGTACAATTTACGATCAGAGATGTAAAATTGAAATACAATGGCTGTCTTTATCACATTACAATAGATTTGCATTGTTTTACATCTAGGTTTTCTTTAGAGTTAGAGATTATAACATTCATTTTCATTTTCAATACACTTATTTCAATTCATTTTTACATCTACCATTTAATTGAGAGCTGACTAAGCAGGGTGGAAAAGAAAAGAAAAGAAAATCATTACACAACAGCCCTCGCCCCCTTACCGAGGGAAAAAAAAAATCTAAATGCTCCCAGATAATGTCAATCACCTGAGCTATGTCATGAATTCATTTCAATACTAAAACATGTACCAGCCAAATAAAAAAAATAAAAGTAATAATAATAACAATACTATTAATCATGAGTAAAACCAAATCAGCTGCCAAAGTGAGCATTTATTCAGGCAAAAGTCAAAAAGAAAAAAAAATAGCAAGGAGAATATTAAAACTTTGATGATTAACTGCATTTCCTTAAAACTATTAAGACCATCACACTAAAAAGTCACACATGGAAGTAACATTAGACATTACAAAGTTTAGCCCTTTTATGATAGTATATTATCTTATTCAAAACATTAACCTCTTTTTCATTACATTACTTTTACATTCACACATAAACCCAATACACACATGCATGCATTTATGTATAAATAAAATGCAATAACCAATGGAATCAAGAAAAATCCAACCAGCAAATTTTGCACGGAGAGGAAGGCAATCTTTATTGAAAAACAGAAACATGCCTTACATCCTTCTGCTCGTTCAAAAATGAAAATTAATGTTCCACTTTCAACTGTTCTCAGTTCCAAAGGGCATTTCTCTAATTCATCTGACAATGTGTCTTTTTGATTTCTATGCTTTTTCTTAACAGCAAAAAATCTACATATAATCATCCATTCACTATTTCCCATTCTCATTCTGTGCAGCCCTGTGAGTTATCCTTCGTTGCATACGGACAAATTCTGGAGTTTTATCTTCTTCTTCAATCACTTGCATTGACTTTTCTTCCTCCTGTAAGGCAAATAAATTATTTTTTATACTTGAACAATTCTACTTTAATAAAAGAATAAATAATTAAATAAATGTTAAAAACTACCACTCAAATGAATTTGAAAAAATAAAAAATAAATAAAAAATCTAAAACAAACATTTATCAATAATTCCAAAGATTTCTTCTTTCATCATCAATTTAGAAACACTCTGCATCTGAAGTACTGCAAAAATAATCACTATTCTCATAAGTCCACAAAGTCTACCAACGAGAGTTGATTGGTTAAATAATCTAAGACAGCATAGCCAACAATGATAGTTAAGTTATAGTTTTTCGTGCAAAAAAATGTTATTTGATTTACTTTTTGAAATCCAGATTTATACAAGCAATGCACAGTGTTTTGCACAAATTGGAAAGACTGAACAATGTAAATGTGCATTGTTTCGCTTTTCAACGGTTAATTGGGCACAAATTTTCTTCTTTCCTTCATAGCATTATTTATGTCTGTAAGTATGTTACAGCTATGCTGAAATTGTAGTTGGGAGTTTCTGATTTGCATAATATTCTTTGGTTATTTCCAATGCTTTCATTATATCATCTCTCACAGAAATATTCTTTATGTCCGGGTGTGAGATGAGAGAAAACAATTTCTACATCAAATTTAACTAAATGCTTAAAACTGTGGAAAATTGAGGAATCTTAATCAGAAAAAACCCACAAGGTCTTCAAATATATTGTTCTGCAACTAAAATTGAAAAAAAAATTTTAAATAGCTCTTTTTTATATACCTCTTTCATTTTGTTTGCTCTTTCCTCTAATTTCAATTCAAGACTCGTTCTGCCATGAGTAGAGTGATATTCTATCCAATCTTTCTTTTTCTGAGTTTCTCTACGTTCTCTCAGTACTTTGTTGAGCTCTGGTTGTTTCAAGACATCTTTGCCTCTGAAAATGTGAAAAATAAATTACATTACATACAAAAGTATAAACAATTAACCATCTGACATGAGGAAATTCAGAAATATCGTGATTCGGAAATGTGTTCATCTTTTCAAGAACAATATTACTTCAGTAAGTTTGTATGGCACACATATTCCTAAAAATAAATATAAAAATACTTTTAAATTCATATCTCTCTACGGTGGAGAGGAATATGCACACAGCTTGATCAAATTTTCAGTTTTTATTGATCTGAAACATTAGCAAGCCATTATTGGACAGAAATGACAGAAGCAATGTTTCAAGCAAAGTGATTTAAAGAACATTCATACTTAAACTATTTTATTGAAGACTAATTTGAACCTTTTCTGTCTTGTCATGGCATCCAAGAAATACAATTTCTATTTCGAATCTTTCTTTTTTTTTTCTCCTCTATAAACTATGTTAAAACACAGACCTGCTTGCTATTACCAAACAATCAATTATCTCATTTGTTGATTTCTTTTTTTTAATTCATTTCCTCTTTTTCTTTTTTCCTTTGACAAATAAGACCAAAAAAAAACTCTGATAAAAAGAGTAAGGCAAAGCCTATTAATATATATTCAAATGATTCTTAAAGTATGAAGACTAGACACATACATGTTTAAGCATAACGAAATAAAAAAAATCAAAAAATCATGTGTGCAAGATCTGATTGAACTGCTGCAACAAGGCAAAGCAATTATTCTTTGTTTTTATAGTCCTTCGTATGAATCTTGTCATCATCAAGATTATTTGAAGTTACATTTTAAATGCATGTATTTCTTCTTACATCAATTAAATCTCAGCTAGCTTACATTTTGTAGTTCAACAAAAGTTCCTTGTGTAATGCTTGTCTTTCTCTTGATTCGACACATGGGTTGTGAAGAGGTTTAGGTAATATCTGAGGGGGAGTCTGACTGCCTGAGGCGTCGTCGTCGGCTGTCATTCCTATCCCATTCTCTACACTGGAATCGTAAGCTGCTGCGACCGCTGCAGAAAGATCTTCTGCTGTGACTGGGGGAGGAGGTGGGGGGAAATTGTCGAGAGCGTTGTCTTCATCATCAATAGTGTAGTCAGGAGCTGGTTCTGGGAGGTAGAAATCTTCTGCAGAGGTGGAAATAAAGGTATGAAAAAATAGTTTTATTTCTCTTGCCTTATTTTCTGTGTGATAAATTTTGGAAAGGCTTATGTGAGGGAGAGAAACACAAGGCAGGGGGGGGGGGGGGGCGGGG